>CM059192.1:65357757-65504955 GCA_030323885.1 Branchipolynoe longqiensis | reverse complement strand
TTTTATTTCTATGAAACCAAGACAAACAATCAATTCCTGTGACCAACTGGCCTCTGGTACCTCTGCCACCAGCTGTTTAACCCCCCCAAGATGACCAATGCATCACCATTAACACAGACTCGGGTGCATTCCAGGAAGCTCCAGCAGTACCAACCAATACCTTCTAAGCTGTTCCCAGAATAATATTTGCATAAGATACCTTACACCACACTTTAAATTATGTAAATATCATTATTCGTTCCAAAGTTATCTACAATTTAATTTTGCTGGAAATTAACATTTTGTCCTATTGGTTATAGCTATTAAGTTGTTACCTTTTGTCTTCCAGGATATCATTTTGGGCACAAAGAGGCCTAGTAACTTCATATAATTTGCTATTACTAAACGTAGTCAATTATAGAAGTACAATGTTGATATCCAAGAAATTTTATATTTTTAAGCTGTTTGTACTTGTAGATCAAGATCCAGAATTTGAGCAGAAATCGAAAATCTGTGTGCCCTGCATCACTGCCATCTGTAATAATAACATAAAATCTCTCACTCTTTAAATAGAAATATATCTTTAATAAATTGTATGATTGATTCAATTGAAATAAAATTGATTCTATTTGAACAATAAATCACAAGATGGTGCAGATTTTATAATGCGTAGTTCATATTGTGAGAACAGCCAAGATGGTGGTGCCCTGCTCAAACTCACATACACGGCTGCTCAAACTCACATACACGGCTGGTCCTGCTTCGATATTTCCAAGAGCCACCATTTGAGATTTTACAATCCTATATATATATACCAAATATATCATTGGAAAGCAGAGGTATAACATATTTCATTTATCCTGGTTTAAATCATTATGCAATACATAGTGCAATTTTGAGCATATTTCTGCATCAATCCACTTGGATGCTCAATAACGTTGCCGCCATGACACAAAACTCGTTCAAAACTTCAGAGGTCATCAGCTAAGGTTCTAATTGGTTGATTTTCACATCTATCATTAACATACAACATTTACAAAAGAACTATGAATGAAAAAAGTACTACAGTTGTAGGCAGGCATGGCTTTAGCTGGGTCACAGATATGGGTATGTCAGGCCAGTCCATCGGCACTGCTGCATCCCAAGAGGAATTTGATATACGTCGTTTAAGTAATTCCTCGATCTTGACGTCATGATTATAATTATTATACTTATACTAGCTAGATTAAAGATTCACCTCTGACTCTGTTCAGAGGTGAATTGCAACCCTATGTAAAAGTTGGAGAAAATGTGTCTCACTGTTGATGGTATGAGACTTGCAAATCCGTGTGAACCAATCCTCATGCATCGTCGTATTAAAAAACTTGCATGTGCACTACGTTGCCTCACCAATGCTAGCTATCTCTAGGAGTCCAACAGTTTGAAAACTGCTGTAAGTTCCCTTCATCATCATGACTATAGTATATATGCACAACTACTGATTTGCATGGTAGTGCCTCAAGTTATACTAAGCTGTGTCATAATGTCACACTACGACGTATCTCGCTGGCGCGCCGTCAACACGCAAAATCACTTATTTACTTCGAGACACGTAAAACTTTTTGACACAGTGGGAAAAGTTTTACATTAGCACAACGTAGTGGTAGCGTGCGACCGATGTGGTAACGTATATCGACGCATGAGGGAAAAAATGGTGGGCGCAACGTGTGGGAATGAGCCTCACGCGTTCGCCTAGCCTAGCGTTCGCATAACGTTATTCCAGCGCTGAGCGACCAGCCGACGTGTTGCATGATGTATGAGAGCGTTGTGCCGACGCGTGGCCAACAACACTCCAGTGCGTGTCGGCGTGGCGTCAGCGTGCAATCAGCCCGCCAACGTTAAGCGAGCGGCATACGTCGAAAGTTTTGTGCAAACACAAAACTTCACTGACGCGCATTGCCATAGATCAACGTATACCAACGCGCGCATAACACAAACTGACGTATCCCGACATAGCGCCAAAAAAAATCACATACATCGGTGCACGTTGGCGAGAAGCGTCGTAATGTGACAGCACCATTACAGTTTGCATATAAGCCGGTAAGATTAAATGTTTTGAGGGCGAGTACAGAAGATGTATACAATACCCGCCCCTCTCAAATGATGGGTGGCTGGGCCATGGAGGCGCTACTCATCCACCAAGAGAGGATGTAGCCAGATATGTAGCATATATTTATGTCTTGACGTTATATTTCCAGGTATAATGCCCAGAAAAAATATGCGGAGGCTGTTGACCTATTATACAATGGTGCGACAAAATTGTTAGAAGTAAACCAGGTATGTACAAGCACACTATATGAACTCTTTTATGTGCATTTTATTTTAACTAATTATTCTAGCATGCTAGTAGTAGCTTAATTCAGGTGCTATGGTTTTAATGATCGGACTGGATGAATATCTAGCAAATATGACCCGCCATGTCAAATGAAGTCATGTTCCCCAAAGAGACGAACCTTTAGATCTAGTCAGAGGTTGACAGGTCAGTCAACCTGGTAACTTCCCCTCCCCCCGTCAGTGTTTCGTAAATAGACACCATGCATCAACACTGGAAGCATAATGTACCCTACATAAAAGATTCGCCCCGTACTTGCAGGTGGGGTGAATGACAGCGTAGTCTAAATACAGGCGGAAATATCTTTAGTATGGAATAGGAAATGGTATCCCTGGTTCCAGTATCAAATAGCTACATATATCGGCACACAGTTTGTGAAATGGGAGAGAATGCAAAAAGTCAAAATGGTGACCATAGAATGCCGTTGATTTCACTTTTTAAAGTCCATTAAACTACATGTTTTATTATATTTTTCAAATCAAAAGTAGTGGGTAAATATTAACATATATGTGAAGAATATATTTTTCTTCTTAAATTGAGAAATTGCCAGCTCATTTCATTTACCCAGCATGTAGATAATCTTTGTCACTTTTTCTAATGGTTTGGTTTTCACCCCTACTGCAAGTATGGAGCGAATATTTTATCTTCATGTACCCTGTCAGGTAGACACCTGTTCGCCCTTCGGTCAGGGTCGGTTCATCCTATCAGTTTTAATTATGCCTTAATGAAAATGGGATTTGTCAGAAGAGTGTGTAAGTGGCTCTAAAGTTAATTGGTCCAGTTGAACTCTTCTGCTTTGTTCTACGCTCATTGAACGAATACATGGTTGTTAGGTGTATATTTATATAGCTCAACGTCCAATGAGTCATGTTATTACCATGCTATAAAATTGAATTTTAATAGCGACCTCATTGATTGATTTAAGCATGTTGTAATTATATCAGTAATCAGCTGAACTGTTTCTATTCAGCACGGGAGTGGCTCAGACTTGGCATTACTGCTCCTAGAGGTGCTACAAGGTTCCGAAGCTAAGGTTTCCACAGAAATCATAGGTAAGTCATAGTGCAACATCGTCGCAGTGTTTTTGTATGTTAAAATCGGTAGCACGTGAGGTTGTGGGGTTCCAGGGTAGGACAATAAGGACTGCCCGGTTGCCTGGGGCACCTAGCTTACTCGGTCGGGCAGGTGATGTTCTCGGTGACATGCCCGAACGGGCAAGTTGTTATTTTTCTAATCTGCAATAGCAGATTTCAGTTTCAATTGGCTGACTTGGGATTTTGCCATTCAAGTAAGTAGAAAATACAGGGAAAATATTTACTGTCCTACCCTAGGTTGGAACCCTGGTCAAGTCAAAGTCATTGCTCACGGACACAGCTGACTCAGAGGCATGAGTGGGTTAATCAAGGCTTTTATTCGGGTGCTGCCTGCCCGGCGGCATGTACATTGACTGTGTATCATTGGGCAAGAAGCGAACAAGCGAAGGCCCCGATATATTGGGGAAATAAAATTTGATGAGGGCATATGAGTCATGTGAACGATTTAACAAACGAGTGATCAATTACCTTAAAGTACAATAGCAATAGTTAATGATAAACATATGAGATAACAGTAGAGGGTAAATTATCAGTTATGTGACATTTAATTAGGTGTGAATTGGAGGTGGGCAGTGGTCAGTCTGAGCGTTTGGAGAAGACTGACCAGCTTCGGTGGGTCCGGGAGCCACCAGGATAGTGCCTGGCAATGATGGCAGGCAGGAGTTTTTATAGGGGGGGGGGGGGGGGGGGGGGGAGATGGCCTCTCTCCCTCCCCCCCACCCCCTGGCAGCGGGGGGTGTGTGAGCGACCATGTCGCGCATCACTCCCCGCCCCACCACCACCACCACCACCACAGTAGTGGCTGGTTTTTTTTTTTTTAGCGAATCCCAAATCTATTCAATGCTATCATATTTGACAGAATTAAATATGCAATAAGTGAAATTTCATCAAATTAACCCTAAAGCAATATTAACGCTGCCGCCACAGAGGCGGCGATATTAATATTGTCGAATCGACGAATGTAAAGTAAACAACTCGCCGTCGCCGATATCCATACTGTCGCATATCAACAAAACACACGCCGCCGCTGCATCGGTGGCAATATATTAAGCCCAAATCTATTCAATGCTATCATATTTAACAGAATTACATACGCAATAAGTGAAATTTCAGCAAATTAACCATAAATTCAAAGCAATATTAACGCTGCTGCTGCAGAGGCGGCGATATTAATATTGTCGAATCGACGAATGTAAAGTAAACAAATAGCTGTGCTCACCGACAACAGGCTCACTAAGAACGCTGCTGGTTCCCGGGCGGCGATATTGTGAAGTAGCGGTGCTCGCCGGGAACAGGCGCAGAGGGATTTCCCAAATCTATAAATACATTTACGTTTAGCTAACGCTCACCGTTTAAGCACCCATGCATACAGCGTGACATAGTTCTTGATGATGCCGATAACCGGTGGTAGCTACCCGGTGTTAGATGGATAACACCACACACCGCTAACACTGCTCCATGCATACGGGCCCTGGTGTCCCAGTGGGGCAACACTATAAATTCACCATGAGTGTGCACTGTCACAAGTCGGTACCCGTCGTGATATGACCTTAGATGTTGCTAGGACGTAAAACCACAACAAACAAACAATCCACGCCATTGTTTTCCCTTTTTTATCTTTATCTTTTGTCAATAGATCCCTGAGTGGTTGTGATTTAGAGATAACCCACAAGTGTGGTTACCGGGGTCACTTCCTCTTTCAGATAAGGTGAGCACATTGCACAGCATGCTGGACATGGACTCCATCGACCGTCCCAACTATGTGGCTAACGCACTGCAGTGGACAACGAAGGTGCTCCCTGAGCACCGGACAGGCCATCCTGACCTTCACCAGAGATTCGCCCTTACCTTCTGGCATGGTACGGTCTGTTTCACTAACACGGTGTGCACTTTTCATGTCCTCAGCCCGAGGTGCGGGGTGGAGGGGGATTCTATATTTAATGTTTAGATTTCAATTTTCCTTCTGCGTATAGGTTGGTTGGTTGTGGGAGTTTTACATCCGGGCAACATCTAAGGTCATATCAGGACGGCCTCTGCGCATAGGTTTGTTTGTTTGTTGTTGTTTTACGTCCTAGCAATATCTAAGGTCATATCAGGACGGGTACCGACTTGTGACAGTGCTGTCCCACTGGAAAACCAGGCCGCCAGCACCATGACCTGATATCCCACTCAGTCACATCCTGACACTGAGCCAACCAGTCCTTACCCTATCCTCATAATCCTGAGCACCTGGCTAGGAAGTGACAAGTATCAATTTTTAAGTCATTGGTTTGACTCGACCATGGTTCGAACCCACAACCCCACGATCTACCAGCATGGGAGACGGACGCTCTAACTCATTCGGCCATCCCGTCTGGTCCTGCGCATGGGTAAATTGTTCACAGTCCAGGGTCTACACAAAGCAAAATGGGGCTACTGGGCAAGGGGAGTAATTAAGGGAAGTATGGAGGGAGAAGTGAGCTGTCTCTGTAAACAGTGCTCCATTCCTCGGCATAATCGCTGATTTCAGCAAAAACTGAGTTTCCAATTAGCGATGGGTGGGGCGGGGGAATCCTGTCTGCGAATAAAACACCCTTTTAATTATTTTTAGTCTTGACGTCTTAAAACAGTTGGAATTTATACGGCCAAAATATACAAGTCGGTGTCAGATTGCACCATTTTAATCATAAGTTTTTGCCCCCCAAAACAAACCAAGGGGCAGGCCCCCCCTCTGTTTTTCTTGGATTTTAACATTTTTGTCACTGGGATTACTGTTTAAATGAAGTTTTTTATTGAGGTGGGGACAGAAGTTGGAAGTAGAGAAAACGGAAGTGAGCCGTTTTTAAATGAAGTTATTAAATTGGAAAGAAATGTTTGTTTGCTTGGTGAATAAGGACTTAATGACAAAGAACTTAATGTCAACAACTTAATGTCAAACAACTTAAGTTAATGTCAAATAACTTAAGTTAATGTCAAATAACTTAAGTTAATGTCAAAGAACTTAGGTTAATGTCAAAGAACTTAATGACAGCCTTCTTGGGTTTACTAGGACGCATATAGTTTCCAATCGTTAGATACTAGTCAATAGCTTAAACCGTGTTAATGATATGCCTGCAAAACCCGACTTCTCGGAATTAGCTAATTGATGCAGTTCATCGCAATACTCGGCAATTCGTTGAATTGTGGAGACTGGTTCCCCTCATGTGTCCTTTGCAGTGAATTAAATTCATTTAAGAAGATGCTGTGATTGGTAGATCATATTTCTTTCTTCTCACTGGTATACCCAGGGTTTCAAAGACAAGACTAAAAGTATTGAATTTAGATTTTTGCTCTCAAATGTTCTGGAATTTAACTATTTTCTTGAATGTTCTTTAATCTAGTGAGCAACATTTTGTATGAACCCTGTTTATAACATGTCACATGATATTTGAAATGAATTTGTTTCTGACAAATTCCTGTCAGTAACTTTTGTGGAAATATTTTCCCAACATATCACATGATATTTGAGTCGATCATGTAATATTTGTATATATGGGTTATTCTCCAAAACTGGGCACCACTTATTTGGTCTCCACATTACGATACTGATAATTAAGTCTTTGTTTTATTGATAGCAAGTCAAATAATTATTGTATCCTCTGTCTATTAGATATGTTAGCAGTTCTACATGGACTGAATTTATCCCACAAAAGATATCAAAATTACAATTGTATGATTTTGCGCTAGAGCAAAAATGTGAATATTTATACATTGACACCATACATGTAGCCAAACTTTTGTTCAACTTATTTTTTTACTATGTTGTATATGTTAAAATGAGGTTCTGGATGTGTCTTTGATTTTCATGTTAAACATGTGATATTAATGTATTGCTCAATTTGTATAAGATCTAATTCAAAAAGTGAAACAATTTTTTTCAACTCTGACATATGCACAAAATGCAAACCTTCATAGGACATTGGATTAGGCTATTATTTGTAAGGATATTTGCTATTATTTGGACGGTTTTCACTTTTGGTTTCCATGTCACACTTTTGTGCCCACTTTTAGAGAATGACCCACATGCAAATATTCTTAAATTTGGTGGCAAGCTTTTCGTATGAACCCTGGGTATAGTGTCCTTTGTTGTATTTGTGTTGCAGAAAAGAACTATGTGCAGGCCCGGTACCACTTTCTGCACTCTGGTGATGGGGAGGGATGCGCCTCGATGCTTATTGAGTACCACGTGACATCCGGTTTCTCCTCCGAGGCTGACCTCTTCATTGCGCAGGCCGTCTTCCAGTATGTAAACCTTGGTTTTGTTCTCAGATTCCAGGATACACCCAGTTAACGCCAGCAGATTCTGATTCATCGCTGCGCATGACAAAAATTGAACATAGCATCCTGACCACATGTAGTGGGCCCTGATGGTGGAGTCTCCGAATTGGCCTGAGCATACAGTTCAAACACTAAGCTTATCACCTCAGTGTGTGAGAAACAAAAACATCTTATCACCTCCTGCTGTGTGATAAGATTAAACCACTACTACAGCTGGCCAGCATTGAAAACAAGCACACGCACTTGAGCTCACATAATATGGACAGTATAAACACAGCATCAACAAAAAACAGACACAAAAATATCATATATAATCCGAAATAAGGTGGATTATACTAGCATTCAACCTAATATATATGCATCTAAAGAAGTATGGCAGAAAATAAAAATGTGGATTGTGCAACTTTAAGGCTTGTGTTTGTACTAGAACGTGCAACTTTAAGGCTTGTGCTTGTACTCATACCATGCAACTATAAGGCCTGTTTTTCTACTAGGACCTTGCAACTTTAAGGCTTGTGCTTGTACTCGTACCATGCAACTTTAAGGCCTGTTTTGTACTAGGACCACCGGCCGGGCGAGGTGGCCGAATCGGTAGAACACAGGCCTCACATGTGGAAGATCGGGAGTTCGCGAGTTTGGTTCCCGGTCGAGTCAAACCAATGACCTAAAAATTTATACTTGTCGCTTCCTAACCTGGTGCTCAGCATAATTAAGATAGGGTGAGGGCTGGTTAGCTCAGTGTCAGGATAATGTGACTGAGTGGGATATCGGGTCATGGAGCCGGCGGCGTGATTTCTCAGTGGGGCAGCACTATAAAATCGCCCTGATTGCGTACTGTCACAAGTCGGTACCCGTCCTGATATGACCTAAGATGTTGCTAGGACATAAAACAACAAACTGTACTAGGTCCATGCAACTTGTGCTTGTACTCGTACCATGCAACTTTAAGGCCTGTTATTGTATTTGTACCATGCAACTTTAAGGCCTGTTTTTGTACTAGGATTATGCAACTCTAAGGCTTGTGTTTGTACTCGTACCATGCGACTTTCAGGCCTGTTTTTGTACTAGGACCTCGCAACGTTAAGGCTTGTGTTTGTCTTACCCCTTGCAGGTATTTGTGTCTGAGTAATAAGAGTACGGCTGAGATGGCATTCCGCAGTTACACGAAGAAGCACCCACAAGTAGAGACGGGCCCACCCTTTGTCAGACCCCTCCTCAACTTCCTCTCGTTTCTTCTTCTCGCCATTGAAGGGTAAGCACAAGTTCTGCACCACAGGAAGTACTGCATGCAGTGTTTAGTGTAAAGTGGGGCTACTGTAATAGAAAGTAGCAGACTTACAGTGGAATAGGAAGTCTTTTTATTTTATTTTAAATATGTTATTATGTTTTCTCTTTTAAAGTAAATTGAAAGGAGAAGTAGTAGTGATAGGACGGACTACTCAGTGGAGACCGTCCTGATATGACATTAGATGTTGCCAGGACGTAAAACTCCCAACAACCAATCAACAACTTGGTGGAGAATATGAATGTTGAGAATTTAGAATGTCTGTCTGTATGTATGTGCTGATTTCACATGTCAGCCGTGATGGTAAAATATGGAAATGAGTCAAGTATTACAGGCACCGGACCAAATAGCCAACAAGCTAGGGGTCCAGAATTCTGGAGACAGCTTAAATATACTTAAAATATAAAATATAAAATGAAAAATGAAAAGTAAAGAACTAAATTGTATTTGACCAGTTTTTAAAATAGCTGGTTTTCTGGTAATTCCTGATTTCTGGAAGCCGGGTAAGAGGATCGGTACCTGTATATGGAAAGTTTAATAGAAACCAAATGTTTGAATATGAGTAGCTAGAAGAAGGGTGGCTCAGCACTACCTGAGGGCCCGTTTACCCACCCTTAGTGTATGAACAATAGTATCGGCCAAAACTAGCAGGATATCCACAGAAAGAGTTATTAGGACTGAGATATAGAGCGGTCTTAATTACGGGGTGGCCGCTCTATCAGGTTGGCAAGTGTGATGGTGTGCACTGTAGGAGATGAAAAGTGTGTGTTGTCTTAAGAAGAGTAAGTGTATCCTAAAGATAGAATGGGACAGTATGGAATTCGGTTAGTATATATATTATTCGGTTAGTATATTTTTTTTTTTGTTCCCATCAAATCAAAAGCACTGATTCATGTAATATTGCATTATTTAGAAGTAGCCAGTGTAATATTGCATTATTTAGAAATAGCCATAGTCTAATATTGCATTATTTAGAAATAGCCAGTCTAATACTGCATTATTTAGAAGTAGCCATAGTCTAATATTGCATCATTTAGAAGTAGCCATAGTCTAATATTGCATTATTTAGAAGTGGCCATAGTCTAATATTGCATTATTTAGAAGTGGCCATAGTCTAATATTGCATTATTTAGAAGTAGCCATAGTCTAATATTGCATTATTTAGAAGTAGCCATAGTCTAATATTGGATTATTTAGAAATAGCCAGTCTAATACTGCATTATTTAGAAATAGCCATAGTCTAATATTGCATCATTTAGAAGTAGCCATAGTCTAATATTGCATTATTTAGAAATAGCCATAGTCTAATATTGCATTATTCAGAAGTGGCCTTGCATTAACAGCTATGAAATGAACAGTCTAATATTGTAATAGTTAAGGCTATGAACGTAGCGAACTGTAAATATACATTTGAATACGCTTATGAATTTATAATTATTTATTTATTTTGATCTTGTCACCTTACAGAGGAAAAGTAGCGGTGTTCACTATACTGTGTGAACAATATCAACAAGCTTTAAAGCGGGATCCGTGTTATAACGAAGTAAGTTTGATTATATTCTTAATATTTACAGGTGTAAGCTATTCAATGCTTAGTTCTTAATTCTGTTAGCTATTTCTAATATAGACCTCCCCCCCCCCCCCCCCCCCATTACAATGACCTGCTATGTAGTACATTAATTCTATGGTCAGAAGGACGGGACGTGGAGACCGAATCGGAAAGAGCGCAGGCTTTTCATGCGGAAGGTCTGCCATTCGAATCCTGGCCTAGTCAAATCAATGACCAATGACTTATAATGAAATTTGATACTTTTGGCTACCTAGTCTGCATTAATAGGGAATGGGCAGCGACTGGTTAGCTCAGTATCAGGATAATGTGACTGAGTAGGATATCAGGTCATGGTGCTAGCAGCCTGTCTACCAGTGAGGTAGCACTATAATGAAGTCGCCATGAGTGCGCACTGTCAAAAGTCGGTGCCTGTCTTGATGACCTTTGATGTTGATATGATATAAAAACCCAAACAAACTGTCAGAGGGCGGGTTGTTGGTGGAAAGCCTTTCTGGGACCATTTCTGCACGGCATGCTGCACAGTGAGTTTCTACCCAAAACAGCAGTTTGTCCAATGCCATTAGATGGTAGCTTGGTTGGTGTAGTAGTCTGCACTGATGACACATATACAGTAGGCATGGATAGGGTGAATGAATCAGGGACCATAGATAGTTGAATGGTTAGGACACTACCCCAAATGTGGGTTCGAAATCTGCTTTAGGCACAATATTTTCCATTTGAGTCACCCCACGGCATTAGTATAAAAGACTGGTGTGGGTCCATGTCAAACTAAACCAAACGTGAAAACATTCCAAATAATAGAATCCATGTTCCTATGAAGGTTTGCATGTTGTGCATATATGTCAGAGTGGGAGAAAAAAAATTTAACTTTTTGTTTTCGATCTTATATAAATTGAGCAATGTTAATATCACTTGTGTAAAATGAAATCAAAGACACATCCAGAACATCATTTTAATACACACTACAAAGTCAAACAAGATTTTATTGATCACAATTAAGTAAACAAGGTTATGTCTTACAAGAAACAAAAGTTTTTAAAGAGTTTGGCTAAATGCATGTCAATGTTTAGATTTTCACTTTAGCACAAAATCATACAAGCATACTTCTGATATCTTTGGTGGGATAGATTAAATATATGTAGTATTGTTAACATATTTAATACACAGAGGCTACAATAATTATTTGACTTGCTATCAATAAAAGACAGAATTAATTATCAGCATCGTAAGGTGGAAACCAAATATGTGGTGCCCAGTTTTAGAGAATAATCCATGTACTTGTATGAATATAGTAGAATGTATTAATCATTTCATAGACCAGGTGTGTACAAAAATGTTAGTATATTTGCCTCTCCAGTATTTAACTTATTTTCTTTCAGTACCTTGATCGGATAGGACAGCTGTTTTTCGGCCTACCTCCCCCAAAATCTTCAAATCAAGGTTTGATTGGTAAGTGTACACAAGACTAAAAAAAATGTTTATAGTTGCATCATCTGTTGGTTTTTTATTGTTTTTACTTAAACATACCCGTCCTGATATGACCTTAGATGTTGCTAGGACGTAAAACAACAAACAAACTTAAACATACTGATGCTTTCATAAAACCTGTGTTGCTGCATAGAAGGAAGACTCTAAAATCAATTTAATAGAATCTCTTTCTGCTGAACTAGAAGCCGGCAGCACTAATGTGTGCTTTGTCCTGTGGTTGCAGGGAATCTACTGCAAAGTCTGTTTAACATGGAGGACTCTGACGACGAGGAAGACGGGATGGCTGTTGGCACGAGTTCTCCTTCAGGAAATTTGATGCAGGAGGAGCTTGATTGAATATTGAACAACATTGTGACTTTTTTTATTATTATATTTTTTGTAACAACACCCGCCTGAGCTGCCGGCACTGTGGGTATGAGGCGGGTTGCTCCGTCTGTGTGACAAACCCTCCACAGCCTCGGTTAGCAATGTATATGATTATGCAGGGATGAAAGATCTCCGCGATTTCGCGGATTTCCGCGATTTTTGATACATAACCGATTAGCATTAAAACCAAACGCCAAGGAATCAGGATGTACATGACAACAATTGGGTAGTGCAAATCTCATTCTTATACGATCTTAGATGTCGGTAGAACATAAAACCCAAGCAAGAATGCGTTAGGTATGGGCGATAATATAGGCACAATAAGGACAGATGAAACCTGACTTCTGGCATCTTCCCAGGATTCCTTGACAGTGCTAATCCTATTGGGGGGGGGGGGGGGGGGGGAATCCCCGTTTTCGCGGAAATTCGCCATCGGTGCAATAATCTCTGCTTGATTTCCGCGTTTTTTGCTGGAGACCACTTCCATCCCTGATGATGATAGTGTACAGCTGTGAGGAGGAGCGGTTTGGTCGGAAATTGAAAACACACCCCACCCGCCATGCCCACCAGCAATACGTAAACCACAAATAATGCACCTGTTCCATAGTGTGAAACTACAACGGCTTGGCCCGTCCTGATATGACCTTAGATGTTGCTAGGACGTAAAACAACAAACAATGGCTTGGTTGTATTGAGGCTTTCGTGCAATTTACGGTCGGTGTGGTTAACAAAAAAGGAGGGGGGGGGGGGGGGGGGTTCTGTCCCACAACGTGTTGGCGAGGAGGGGTGGGGTGGCAGATTTTGTCCGGACATGTGTTGGCAGCGGGGGGGGGGGGGATTCTGTCTGGCAATGTGTTGGCGCGGAGGAGGGGGGGGGGGGGGGGTGAGATTCTGTCCGGCAATGTGTTGGCGGGAAGATTCTGTCCGGCAATGTGTTGGCGGGGAGGTGTGTGGGGGGGGGGGGGGAGATTCTGTCCGGCAATGTATTGGCGGGGAGGGGGGAGATTCTGTCTGGCAATGTGTTGGCGGGGAAGGGGGGTTGGAGGGAGAGAAGAAAACCTTATGGAAGTTGAATGGACGTCGATGTTTTTCAGGCTGGCACTCTCAGCTTGTGTTGTATCTGGGTATATGCGTAAACCTGAGGCAACCCAAATGATTTGAGGGCTCTACTTTTTTTTCCCTTTTATGTTATTTTCCTCTTTTTTTGTGTACAAATATCCTATGTATATATTATATAGTATTATTGATAATCAGCTCATGATTATGATGGTGATGATTATTATTATTAGTTTTGGATTTACTACTAAGTGCGATAGCTAACCAGAGGTGACTACGATACAACTGCACATCTCATATTTATTTACATGTGTAAAGCGAAAATTATTTTCTCTCCCTCTCACTCTCCCTCTCCTTTTTCATTTTGTACTTTTCTTCCTTGTTGCCCACGAACTCAGGAATTCTGTTTGCTGAGTCACATGCTCTGATGTCAACCAATAGTCCCCACCCCCACCCCCAGAATGCACATAAGGCTCGGAAATGAACTAGGGTGGGGGGTGGGGGGGATGTTAGGAGGGGAGGCATGGCAAGCACTTAATACTCTTACTGCCAGTATAATGCTCTCTGCTTCATATCAAATTAGGGTGGTGACAGATGAATTATCTAGCTCAATTTGTTATTACATATTTTAATTTGTTTTAAAACGCATTATTCCCTGGAGTGTTGTGATTCATATGATTCCTCATTTACTCATTGAGGGGGTTTCTGTTTTATTTTTTTGTATTATTAACATTATTAGAAGAGAGGAAAAGTATCCTTGTTATCGATTGATTCAATAGTTAACATTCAGATGATTCCTCTTCAATTAAAAACAAATTATTGGTGGGTGTTCTGGTTTAAATTCGTGTGTTATTAATATTATTAGGAGAGGAAAGGTATCCTTGTTATCGAATGATTCAATAGTTAACGTGGGGGGAGCCTGCTTGGTTTTAGATAAGTTATAATGGTATCGAATGTCCACATTAAACTGATCAGCTTGAACTCGGCAATTTTGGCTTGAACATAAGACACTGGCTCAGGCCAGTGTGAGCTGCACGCTGCCTTTCTAGGTCAAGATAGCCCTGCAGGAAGTTGTGAGAATGAGACGGGTCTATGTAAAGCTATATGCACATCACTGCATTGAAGTAAAGCTTTCTAATATTTATGTAATATATATCCCTATTTAAACTACTACAACTTGTTCCCATCTCTGCAGTGCAAGGCAGGATGAATATAGCTATACTTAATAAAGATTTGTTTTCATTAAAGCAACAATCCCTTTAGCTCTTCGGCTATTGTCGGCGATATTTTTGCAGGAATGTTGTACCTCCCAATGTTTTAGTCTTGAGAAGCTGGAAAACTAGCACTTTTCTGTTTCATCATTTTAATTTGGCAATATATATGTAATCGTTTTCACTTGTTAGGCTCTGGTACACAAAATAAGCTCACTTATTTGTAAATTAAATATATGGATATAAAGTGAATAAAAACAAAATATTACCACTTATACTGTGTTTTTTTTCATTTTTATTTGTATATGATTATCCGTTCAATCGATCTCTGCAAACTAAATATGTAAACCATGCGTGATGAGGCCTAATGTAATGGTAGTTACGGTAAGAACGTGTTGATGAAATCATGATTTCTTAAGCCAGTTGTCTTCTAGGCTTTAGTTAACGGGAATACTCGAATATTTAAAATAATTAGATGATGGATGATGTCTGATGAAATGGTAGTTGATATTAAAAGGTTCTAATAACGGCAGAAAGTTCTCTTCAGTGTATCCAAGCTATCTCGAACACTGGCCATCTACAATGAATATAATGATACAAATTTAGATGGCATGCAACATTTGTTTGTAAATTAAAGCTTGTTTTATTTAACGACACCTCTAGAGCACATTGATTTTTGTTTGTTTATCGTATCATCAACTATTGGATGTCAAACGTATGGTCATTCAAACATTTCTTTGGAGGAAATCTGCTGCCAGCACATAGGCTACAGTTTCCAATAAGCAGCAAGTGGTCTTTTATATGCACTTTCCCACAGACAGGACATCATATACCACAGTCTTTGATGAACTGGTTGGAACAGAAAATAGCCCAAACTGCGCATCGGTCCACTGAGAAGGTATTTGTTTCGAAGTAAATGGTACATTATCTATGAATTACGTGTTAGGTGTGCTTTGTAAAGTTAAAATGGTAACTTGCCCAATCACCTTTCAAAATGATTTAAGGGGGTTGTTAAATAACGACTTATTCACAAAATTACGATCAAATATGATCAGTCACAATTTGTACAGCTTGAAGCAGCCTCTTAAGAGTCATTTAGAGCCCAACCATGGTCTAAGGGTCTGGTTGTCAAGTTGTGGCTATTGTATAATTTAGCCCTAAAGACTCCTCAATTAAAGGCTTGAAAATATTGCAACCCATACTATCACTTAAAATAAATTTGAATATTTTTGAGCGTGCCTTATAATGAATGTAAGTCAACCCTACCCTACACTATCCTACCCATTCCGTCCCTGTATAACTTCACAAAACAAGACACAAGTAATAATAGAATAGGCAAGGGGAAGCCTACTAGAATCTAATGATGCAGGGCAGACCTACTCCTAATCTTTCATTAAGATACATTGAATATTCATATCAGCAATACATGGTAAAACTCACGTGACCAGATATTTAACAATAACAAAATATTTTTTCAAAGTGATAGGCTTAAGCAAAGAAGTAAGCTGGAAATAATACCTGGCAGTTGTTCGCTTCACGCAGTGCGGCCCACAAGCGGTCATTTTCAGCCTCGATGATACAGTTGCGGTCCTTTATGCGTTTAATGGTTGCCTCGTTCTCGGCTAAACGATTACACATGAGAGTGTTCTCTCGGCGCATTTTACGGGACATCTCCAGCAGCCGCTCCATTCTGGCTTCAGATTCCTGGAAAAGAGAGAATATGTTACTAGATAGATAGCTTCAGATTCCTGGAAAAGTGAGTACATGTTATTATATAGATATATAAATCAGGGGCTTAGCTAGGCATACGCCCGTACGCCAAAACGTCCACATCGTTTTGTCAACAACAAAAAATAATAATAATAATAATAAAAAGAGAGAGAGAGAGGAGGCATGTAGTAGTCTGGAGTGTCGAAAACTCAAGTCTAAAATGTGTAAAATCCACCGCCCCCAAAACCCCCTGCCGAAATTAGGAGTACACATCGTTAAAGGTCTAGCTACGCCCCTGTAGACAGACTCTTCCTACATATTGTCATTTCTTTTTTTTCCTTTTGCTTTTCCCCATTAGTTGATTAAGCAAGCGAAATTTCAATCGCGAACCAGGATTCCAACCATCGTGACCTACCAAAACGCAAATCGGACGCTCAACTCATTCGTCCATCCAACCTAGGTCCGGAATCTACCGCCTAAACGTTATATATTTATTTTGATATTTCAGTCAGAAGAAAAATATGTACTAAGATATTCCACTTGTGTTGAATATCCTTAATCTTACCCTGTAATTGCATCTCAATTCTGCGCAACGTCGCCTCAGTTCCCATACATCCTACAAGGGAGGAGAGAAAATTAAATTATTAATCAATGTGGTTATATTGCCACATTAGGCAGTCAAGTAATGAAAGCAGTCTTTTAATGGTCGCATCGCGACCGACATCATGATGATGATGAGACAGTACCTGGAGACTCCGGAGGGTCAATTCATACTTCGTAGTAGCCTAAGCACAGGAATGCAACGATGATGGACATTCAACGTCGACAGTCGAAGAGTCTTAAAATTGTCCCTTATAAATAAGATCAAATGGATATGCTTCATGCTTTGTTCCTGCTATGAATTATGCTCTACTTCATTGAAACTATGCATTTCTATGCAAAGTACCTGATACTTAATCTAAGATGGGCCACTGGTTGCACCATCAGTGCGTAATTCAATTCAACATATTTCAGACTCAGTATTATGGCAGTAACATAAAGTTATCAATTGTGGGTACATAAACGAATAAATGTGAATAATATTCAAATAATAGTATGAGCACTATATACTAAACATAAAAAGGTAGGTCTACATATAATAGTTTGTAACAATGCCTCCATTCCATATGATAGAGGTAAGTGTAAGTATACTTCATTCTATTGATTATTTTCAGCTTTCAACAAAATAGCATAGGTGCCTTGCCAAGATGTATTTCCCCTTAACCCTTAATCTAATAAGAAAATTAAATTAGGCGACTCACTGTTTCCAGATCATCCACATCTTTTACACGATGTTCTTCCGTTCGCCACTTGCCATAGGTTGAGTGTGGAATGTATCTACATCCTGCAATGGTAGTGTAATTATCCATCCTCTCAGGTGAACTTGTTTCTCAGCTGATTGGAGTGAAGACTAAAGGAAGAAAATCGTTATTTGTGAATCATTGATGTGAATATTTTGGGTGAAAATCGATGTAATATGACAACTAGAAAACCCTCAATGTTGTGCACAAGTTACATGGATGTGTACTGCATTTAACCATGTTCACATGACATGTTATTCGCGAAATACATATATACGAGTATATTATTGGTTTAAGAATATTAAAAGCCTCACGGTCAAAACCACTAACAACTTTATTTGTATTTTTATCCACTAATTGGTTGGATAATATGGTTAATCAAATAAGATTCCTAGATTCGATATTCTCATACCGACTCGTTGAATGATGTTTTGCTTTGTTTGTTAATTGTTTCTTGGCACTTTAAGCACGTCCTAACAATATCTAAGGTGATATCATAATTTTGTGTAAGCCTAGAATATTTATCGGTCATACTTTCGAAAGATCCAAGGTGTCAGGAATATAAGTATAAGGATATTTTAAACTGGCTAGTCAGTCGCGTTCACTGGCAGACCAATGCAACCGTGCTCCCAAAGTATCCCTATAGTGTAGCTATAGTCACTGAGGTTGCTAGGTTGCTCGCATAGCAACAGGTACACTTGGTTCATTGTTGGTGTGTTTGTTCAAACTGGTTCATTTGGTTATTTTATTTGGCTAATCGGTCATTATATCAACAGTTATGATTATGGAATCGATATGAAATGAACATATTTCAGAGTGTGGCAAAAAGCAATGCTTCTGCTGAGGAGGCGCGGGAAGAAGTACTTTGAGCAACTGGGATGCGACGCCTTTAATGTTGCCTCGTGTACTTGAGAAATAACCATGCTTCAAGGGGTATAAATGGCTAGAGATAATTGTGGAAATAAAAGATATTAGTGTCAAATGTGTGTATTTAATTAGGTAAATACAGACTGTCTTTTGGTTAAATAAATGTCACTTTGTTACGGGGATTAGTTGAGCATATTTACCTTTCGATAATGCGAGGTCATTTAGAACAGTACTTCCCCAATTATCGCCACCGTCAAGCTACGGTTGTCTACGGGAAACCGATTTGATGGCAAACTTTCATCATAATCATTAGCATGGATCGTTCAACCAGGTAATATTGCTTTGTCATGTCGATTTAGAATTGGGAACCCTTCAATGCATTTACTATACCTAGGAAGATGAACTGAACAACGGTCAGAATGGAGCTAGCAGACTCATATGCATAGACTCGGTCACTACTGACGGTAGAACGAGAAGCATTAAACAGCTGAGCTGATTGACAGAACTGATGACACTAGTCACTACAATTGACAGCTATTCTAAATTAGACGGCTCATTAAAAAAATCACCAACATATTAGAATATGGAATATTATTAACTGATACGGCATAAAAAGAAGATATTGCACTGATATTTAACAACTGTTTTGTAATGATTACACCTACGTAGACGTAGTCGTAGAGCGAGTCCCCTACTCAGTCACTGCTTACTGCCTAGTGCTACTACTTGATACCTTGGTACCAGATGTATGAAATGTTGATGGCATAATTGCCTGTTGGTATTTCGGTCTCTATTCTGCAATACTTGAAAAGTTAGTCACGGAGTTTTATACGGCTGATTTTTTCCAAAATTGGACTATTCTAGCTTTAAAACAGTTCAGGGTATTGCTTGAGATGACATTATCCGGTAGTGAATTCCAGTCAGTTATTATTCTTTGGCTGAAGAAGTGCTTCCGAAGTTCCAGGTTGCATCTGTTTTTGTAGAGCTTGTGTTCACGACCTCTTGTGTGAATGGTGGTTTCAGGTTGCTGGGGAAAGAATATGTGGGGGTCTATGCATGCGGTCAATTCCCTTTACAATTTTGAACACTTGTATCATGTCACCACGTCTTCTGCGATACAATAGTGATGGGAGCTTCAGTGAGACTAATCCTTCCTCATATGGCACATTCCTCAAGTTGGGGATTAGCTTTATGCCTCTTCGCTGAATCTTTTCGATTTCGTTGGTGTCCAGTTTGTAGCGCAGTGACCAAATTACATTGCCATACTCAAGGTGAGGACGTACCATAGCTCTGTACAGACGCGGGAGGGTACTTTCGTCCAGACATGTGAAGGTAGCTCTTATGAAGCCAAGCATCCTGGAAGCCTTATTAATAGCTGCAGCTATGTGTTTGTGGAACTTGAGTTCACTGTCGATAATAATGCCAAGGTCTTTCTCTTCATTCTCCGCCTGTAGAGTGGTGTTGCTCAATTTGTAGAGTCGTTTGACATTATTTTTACCCAGGTGGATGACTTTGCATTTGCTCTCATTGAAGCCGAGTTGCCAATCTTGTGACCATCTATATAAGTGTATTAAGCCAGGCGACCAACGTCCTATGGCTATGCAAGCTGGATAGAGAATATTGAGTCCGTATTGTTTCTGCACTGTAGTCCAGTATAAGTTATTAAATATAGTCCTGCTTAAAATAAAGTAAATGTCTGAGATAGATATGATATGAGTGCGATTAGTATTTAACTAACTTCGGCACCGACCTCCTATAAACGGTTGCATAATGATACCTCATTAAATGTTTCATATTGTGAACTCTAAGCCGCTAATGTTCATACTTACCCGATGTTTATATCCTTCCAGAAATTCACGAAAACGGACGAGAAGTCCAAGTGCTGACTGTGAAGAGTGTATGCCTATTTCTAAACGTATACACAAGTTAAATATTAGGTAAGTAAAATTCAATTCAGTCCATATCGCTGTGATACAATTTATTACCCCACCGAATGCAAACGATGTAGCGTTCGGTACCATAGAAGTTAGTAGACAATTCTTCGCTAGCTGTTAAACTATCACAAAGTTAACATTTCTAGTAATATGATATAAAATAATATGAATAAGCAATGCTTAGGACCGACCCCTCGATATAACTACAGCAAAGTATTTTATTATTGCGCGTGTATTTTTTTACTCCAGTCGCGGTGTTCGATTTGAAATTCTAGCAACTCGGATGACCCGAATCGTGGTTGTGATAATTGAATACGGCCGTTGTTTCCGTGGAATAAAATATTAATATTGCATTTGTGCATCCATGTTTATGCCAAATTGTTGTTTATTTCTTTTAATTTTGAATAAAATCGTTAAGGCGTTAAGCCAATCGCTGTCATCCACCCTGTTTGCTGCGTAGCAAAGCTCGACGAGCGATTTCCATTTCCGTTTGCTGGGTTTTGATTATTCTGTTATTCAGTACGAGTTTACAAATGGCGGCGCCCATATAGGGCTATTTCCGTTTCCTGGATTTTGGTTATTTCATTGTCCACCTCTATGAGTTTGGGTATTGTTTATGTATATATATGTACACGTGTTAGTCATTAGCTTCCCCCTTGGGGGGGTCGGTATTATGGTATTGTAATAACTAATTAAACGCTTATTTCTGCCTTCAGGTTGAACGCCTTAAATGTTGCGGATACATTATTAGATATCAAACTAAATTTAATGACTACAGTAAAACCTCTCTAACCGACCACCTCCACAAATCGCCCACTCCTCTATATCGATCGCTTTATTTTGGTACCAACAATACCATTGTAGCCATATTCTAATTCCCTAAACCGACCACCTTAATTGGACCACTTAAAGTCGGTCCCAAGGTCTGTGGATTTAGAGGAGTGGCCGATTTGTGGAGGTGGTCGGTTAGAGAGGTTTGACTGTATATGGTTTCGTTTAAGTTTGAAACCAGTCTGCAATTCGTGCGTCTTATAACATGTACGGTAGAAAAGGCATTTAAAATATGCTAATTATTACTGATCATTCTAGATTATAGCTGTGTAAGGATATTAAAGTAGTAGCTTTCAATATTACCATTTTGCTTTTACATTTAAATATAGCTATATAAATTTAAATGATATTATATAGGCATATACTGCAACGATAATCGTTTTTGTTTTTTTAGTTGTGTGTAAATTCTTCGGAATAATATTTGTTCAACATTGAATTTACGGTAAGTATTATTTCATCTCCCACCGTTGACAGCATTCTTTAATTTCGAATAGGGCTCGTGGCAGTATTGACGACGATGGTGCCGAGTGTGATGGGATGTCCACGAATAACAATGTACGTTTGTTTTCATAGCAAACTGCAGACAGATGTATCTATCACACGTTAAGTGAACGACCTACACTGAAAATAAAACACGTCTAGTTGGCAATTTCTTATCTGATAAAAGAATAAGGAGGGAGTTTGGTATGATGAAAACATATCATTTATGACACTTATGTTCCTGTTAATATTATTTTCAAATCGTGTTAAGGCTAACAGTATATAAATATATTCTATCCTTTAAAATTAAACGAACAATTATTATTATTAGGGAGTTTGATATGATACAACATAGCATTTGTGGCACTTATATTCCCGTTAATCTTAATTTTAAATCGTTTTAAGGCTAGCAGTATATAAATATATTCCATGCTTTTAAATTAAACAATTGAGAGGAAGAAGCAGCAGAGTCTTCTTTTATTTCCTTCGCCTGCTTTCAAATTGCAGTTGAGCAGGAATTGCTGCTGCAGCACAGACAGATGCCAGCCTCAGCCAGGCACGTCGTCGGCAACGGACAGTGCGCAGTGGCTGGCGGCCGGCGGCAACTCGCGCCTCAACGGCCACACCCCGCAGCACCAGCACCACCACGCGGCGCCACCAGCCGAACCGCCCCACGTGATGCAGCACCACCTGGCGGCGCCGCCCGACCTACCGGCGGCGGCCGACCTGGGCCTGTTAGAGACTTACGAGCCCGACCTGGACGCGGCCGACAACCCGCACTATTACCACCAGAACCGACTGCTCTACGACGCGCACATACAGCGGGTCCGACGCACCAAGTCGGAGTAAGCACAACTTGTAGAAGTAGACTTCATCATGTTGGGACGCTGTCGTCTCTGTCTCACTCACACTCTCTGTCTCTGTCTGTTTATGTCTCTCTGTCTCTCCCTCTCTCCCTGACTCTCTCGCTCTCTGTCTCTCTCGCTCTATATATTTATATATATATATATAATATCTCACACATGCACACATACTTACTTACTCTATCTACTTTTCTTTCAACCTCTCTCCTTTTCTCTCACTCTCTCCTTTTCTGTGTCTGTCTTCTTTCTCTCTCTACATACATACATACATACATACATACATACATACATACATACATACATACATACATACATACATACATACATACATACATACATACATACATACATACATACATACATACATACATACATACATACATACATACATACATACATACATACATACATAAGGATACACACACACTATACTATTATATACTATACACATGAGGCTAACATGAAAACAAGCGCTGTGTTCAGATAGCAAAGGGAAATTAAATAAATATAGTATGTATATAAAGATTGGTTATATTTAACGATTTTTGTTATGAGGCAGTTGTAAAAGAATTGCAGTTAGCCGCTGATTCTTCCATCGTTTATTTCTCTCCATTTTTTTCTCTTTTTAGTTCTAATGTTGTAAGATTCTATGCAACATTTCGATAAGCCTTTATTTAAGCAAAAGGAAAAATCGTCTTTTCATTTCGTTAATTTTTTTAATTTCTCCACTCACAAACCGATTCGTATGACCCCTGACATTCAGGTTCCCACAGGAGCGATGACATAAGATAGTTATTGTTTCTATGACATTTCATTCGATCTTTTCCTATTTAGATTGTTATTTTCAACTTATCCAACACAAAAAGGACACTATAATAGTGCAAATTATACATTTAAATAGGAAACTGTACATTAGCGAAATTTCGTCAATCGGTGTTTAACATGTTAATCTTTGCGTTAACAGAAACTTAGACTAGATCGGTATTAATTTGGACACACTTTATCCATGTTATTTCCTTAATTGGCAGTAGACGTCCCTATTTTCGATCACATGTGCGTGATTTATACATGTCCGAGTGTCTGTATACTTTTCTGTGTAGTCGAGTCTCAGATTTATAATTATTATGCAGAAAGGAACGACATTGTGATTATGTTGTTTCACTGTGATATATATACCAACTCCCAGAGATTACTAATTCACGGAGTTACAATGTGTCAAAGTGACAATGTTGAAATTAGGTTCCCGAGCGGGCGACCCGTCATCGGAGAGGGACAATTTTTTTTTTTTTCCCTCGTTGTGCAAACAAATTCGTGTTCCACCCTTTTTTGTAGGGTAATGATGCTAGTCTCTTGATTAGGCAGTTGGGCTGTAATTTAAACTTTCTACTACCCTGACTGATAAGCTCCCTGAACAATGTATATTACGCGGTTAAAAATAAAGGTTGCTCAGACCGTTGTATATAGAATTCACTCAAAACCAGATCAAACATTCCCAAGCATGAATATCCAGGTACATTTTTAAATAATGTTCAAATATAGTGGTGCAGCATAGTGGGTGTATATGGAGCCCATAACACTAAAAAGAAATAGCGTTAAAATTGCATAATCTGATAGTTTTGAGGTTCTGCTATTTTTCCTTTTTTTTAAATAGAATTTATCGGTATGTTCTACTGTCTTAGTTTGGCGTTAATTTAAAATGCTAACTTTGGATATATTTGAAGCAAGGAAACATGCAAAATAACTTTGGTATGTGTGTCAAAATACGGGACATTGTAGACTTGTATGGTTCTATTAGATTGATCTACTATTAATTTTATGCAGAAATGCACCCGCCTCTAAGTTGGGTATGTTATCGAATAGCAAGTGCTTTGATTTAGAAAAGGTTATGATTAAGGTGCAGCTTTAGCTTTGACCCTCAGCCTTCAAGGTTCAAAGATATATTGTAATATATTTCTCTATTCTTTTCACGAATTGCCTTCCTCGCTTTGCTGTCCTCGGCATATTTCCTAAACATTGATGAGTGTGCAGGCATTCTGCTTCTTTCTTATCCCCCTCCCCCTCCCCCCCCCCCCCACAAAAAAAATTACATAAGGTTGATTCTATATTTCTCCTATTCTAGTTTTTAAAAAAAACAAAAAAAAGCACTACACTACAAGTATTTTGTTGGGGGGGGGGGGATTAAAAATTGTACATTTGTTGATTAAGTAGGGGAAATTTCAATCGCGGACAATTTGTCTTCCTCATTCCACTGCTCCTTGTTTTATCCTAGTAATGCCGACGCCAGCCTGGGTAGCAGGTTTTGAACCCATGTCGAGTCAATCTGAAGGAGTCAAACTGATTGCACTTACACATTTAGACTTGTCACTACCTAGCCTTGGTATGCCCAAATTACATATATCGTATAACAAGCATAGCATGTAATTTGGCCATACCCTCTTGTTCATGTGGTTTATGCCACTAGCCGTTCTTTGGGTTTATTTAATTACAGAATGTGGAGAATACAGTAAAGATTATCTTACAGATAGGATGTTGATAATATTCACACATTAAAATGATATAATGAAGTGTTGCCAACCTGGAGGCACTGAGAATCCTTGAGGTTTTCCACTATGGGCCTGGAACTCGAGTGGCGGCAGCCAAAGCTTGCTAGGAGGGTCCGGGGGGGGGGGGAGCATGCCCCTCAGAATATAAAATTTTTAATGGGTTATTTGAGGACATTTCTAAGGTGTTATAGGCTTATATTTGAGTATATGTATGGCATGATTTTTACTGTATTTAATCAAAAGTACAGAAATTCGGACAAAAGTACAGAAATCGTGGGATGTTGGGGTCGATCCGCGAGGTGTGAGGTGACTGATCAGAACCTTCAATTTCCGTGTTTCTCACGGGAATTTCGTGAGTTTACAACACTGATAATAACGTTTTCGCCGTGAGTATGACCTTCGCTGCCGAAACGGCGTTAAACCATCACCAATCAATCAAGATATAATGGCACTACCATACACCTACACCTACACCTACACCCACATCCCCATCATCCTCACCCTCTTCTGATCCTCATATTCCGAGATGTTTCTTCACGAGTGAAACAGCGGTGTTTAGATGCGGACCAGATTCTGCATCAAATTGACATCTGGCGGATTGCCAGCATTATATATCTTCAGAAAATCAGTCTCGTCTCAGACACTCCGTGGTTGGGGGTGGGGTGTTCTTCCGTGACTCATTCATATGTTTATTGGGGTTTTACCTCCTAGCAACATATATGGTCACATCAGGACGGACACAGACTTGTGACGGTGCCCACTCATTGGTGACTACTTTATAGTGCTGCCCCACTGGGAGATCAGGCCATCTGCACCATGACCCCAATATCCCACTCAGTCACATTATCCTGATACTGAACTAACTAATCCTTTCCCTATCCTAGTAATGCCAAGTGCCAGGCTAGATAGCAACACGTATCAATTGTGTACGTCATTGGTTTGACTCGGCCAGGATTCGACCTTCCCCATGTGGAGCCGCACTCTACTGATTGGGCCACCGTGTTCAGATTGCACAAGCTCTGCTTACTGTGAGCTAATTATTATATATGGGCGTTTAAGGCTAGACTAGCATTAAAGTTGCATAGTCTGGGTTTATGTTTGAAAAAATCTGAGATATATTAGGTTCATTGTAATCTACTTTAGTTTACTTTAGTTTTAAGTAACCTTTTTTAAAGGCTAACTTTGGAGATATTTGAAGTGAAAGCATGCCAAATTAATGTTGGCATGCATATCATAATTTGAACATAGGCTTCAGCAGTAAGACGTGGTGAATTGACTTGGTATTCCCTTCTATACCGCAACAAATGCTTAATAAGTGCACGCTATCTTAAGTTGGATATGAAGGACAAATTCTAGATAAGTGTTTTGGTTTTGGAAATTTGATGTTTTCATCAGACTATAATTTAAGTCATGGAACTCACTCCCAGCAACGGTATTAGGAACGATTTTATCTAACACATCGCAGCTATAACCTGTTCAAATCTTACTTGTATATCACCTCTGCTAATGATGTAATTAATATGGGTTATTGGTTAATTCAACACTGAAAATCGGATACATTTCCAACCTATAGGATTTCAAATTTTATAGGAAACACATTTTGGCTTCCTGCCCAGGACTCAAGGGAACCCATCGGTAACTAAACATTTTTTTTTAATTCCGTGAAACAGGTGATCGGAACCAAAAACTTATGGGAACCAAAATTTTGGTTCTGTTGTTATTCCAGCACGGTCATGCCTAATGGCGGGTTATTGGAAACACCATGAGATCATATGGGTTGCATTTTGTAACTAATTAAAGACTTGGCATTGACAGACATTATAACATTTGTTGTCTTTCGTGCCAAAATAAAAGTATTCAGGTTAGAGCTACTAGTTTGTCAGCATACATGTATGTGCCAACTAATATGTTGTTTTACCCGCCCCCCCCGATCCTACCTGACACTTACAGCTTGTGACTGCTGTGTTAATCCAAAGGGAATATGTGGGATTATGTTTGTGTTCGATTACTTTATTCTATTATTTTCTAACATACAAAATCTCAACTTGCAGCTCAATTTGAAAGCTTCACTGCATATGTACATTGCGAGTATTGTGACTTGGGTGGTATGCAATATGGTACAGGTGTCCAGAAACAGGACGGATAAATG
This sequence comes from Branchipolynoe longqiensis, assembly GCA_030323885.1. Classification (NCBI taxonomy): domain Eukaryota; kingdom Metazoa; phylum Annelida; class Polychaeta; order Phyllodocida; family Polynoidae; genus Branchipolynoe; species Branchipolynoe longqiensis. Next base: position 65,477,522 of record CM059192.1, on the reverse strand, counting down.
ACACGCTGTTCCAAACCTGCTTCATAGACGGACATTTAATTTATATTTATCCACAAAGGATATATGTGTATATATATATATATATTATATGGGTTTTTGTTGTGTATATCAGCCGTTGATATTATATATGTATTTTAAATTTGTGTATAGACAAGCTGTGTATATTTTTGTCGAATTAAAATGTTCACAAATGTTCCCGTATTTTGACTGTTTATTACTCAAATTAATGGCAGTACAATTGGCGATGCACCATTCCGTTATGCTTTTTTGTGTGTGCTTTATTCCCCTCTTTTTTTTTGGTGGGGGGGGGGGGTGCAATTAACAAAAGGGCTGTGAGTCATTTTACTGATAATAACTTTAGCAAATGTTGTGGATGAGTTATTTTTGCACAAATCAAATTCACTGGACCGATTTGTATGTTTTGAAGTGTGTTAACACTTAACGCTGTGCAGTCCGATGAAAACTTCAAATTTTCAAAACCAAAATACTTATAGATATATTTGTACATATCCACCTTAAATACTGGTATACATACATATTTCTTGCCCCATGCCACACTAAGTGGTATTCTCTGTGGTGGAGTGGTTAGAGTGTCTGGCTTTTTTCTAGCTCAGACTCCTAATCTGAAAGTTGGTGGTTCGATTCCCCATGCCCACCACCACCACCTCTGCGAATTTGGATTTCCACCGCTGTGTATAACTTATAGTGTCATCAAAGGCCAGTTGCTCTCATACCATGTCTATGTGGTGTGGGAGGTTAAAAATCCCTTGCGTCTGTAAAAGTGTAGGCTCGGGCTTTCTATCGACAAACTGTCTAATGGTAAAAAGTATATTCAGACTTATCCATGATAGGCAGTATAAATCTTCACGAGAAGAAAAAGTCAATTAATGGGAGTCTGTTATGGCTGAAGCCTCTGGTGTCAGAATTTCAAAATGTGCTCCAAAATTAATTTAGCATGTTTTCACTTTAAATATCTACAAATTAGCCATTTATAATCAACCATACTCCAGTTTGAAGTAAGGTTGATTATAGCGATCAGCCTATTCATATTTGTCTTAAAAAATAATAAATAAAATAAAAGATAAACTCAAAACCATCAGACCGTGCAACTTTAACATTTTGATGCCAAAAACATGGTCACTAGAGAAACACCAATCAGTTCTCATCCGATCACCAAAGTTAAAGGGATAGCTCAAGTTGAAAGTCCGATGGATTTTAGTTTTGTTGGTAATTTTCTGAGATAAATATATCAGCTTGATCGTTATGATCTACCTGACTTCAGATTGAAGTAATTTTGATTTAAAATGACTAACGTGCGAGATATTTGAACGGCAACCATACTAAATTAATTTTGGCATGCTTGTCAAAACTCTACCCTATAGGCTTCAGCAGTAACAGGTTCTATTAAAGTGACTTAGTAGGCCTACACCATTTTATGTAGCAACAAATACTTAATAAGTCTACCAATACCTAAGTTGGATATGTAGAATCAAATCGAGATACTTGTTTTGATTTTGGCTTTCGTTAGACTGCAACTTTAATTTATATTACTAACACAACTTTATTTATTCACAATTATGATCTTTAGATATGACTGACTATTTATGTTAAAATTACATATTCCTTGGGAGTTATTTAGGGCCTTTTGAAGCCTGAGAATCTCATTGATCAAACTGACTGGTAGCGTTATTTAGCCCTAATGACCCTTCTCAGCCCTTAGTGATGCAAGTCAAGGAATGTTTACTTGATTGGATCGGCTTTCTCTCTCAAGTAGAATTGAAACAAGCTTAGAATCGTTGGTCACTACTTCATACATAAGGTTATAAAGAAGTAGTTCAATGTAGTAGAGTTCCCCAAGGGAAGTATCACAAATCCTACTTTAACTAATAGTAAATTAGAAGCCCCTGTTTACTCTGCTTTATAACCTAAGTTATTCTACATCGCCCTTCCCTGCATGACGTCATATAATGAACTATTTTCATTCCGGCCGAGTAGGTAGGGATTGGTCTGTTCTAAGCAGGGATAAAAGTGGTCTCCGACAAAAAATAAAAACCGTGGAAATGAGGCCGATACCTTGGTGCACCTGGTGGGCTCCGACAGAAGCAACGGTGAATTCATGCAAAAACGCGGATATTCCCCTATAGGATTAGCACTGCCAGGGAATCGTGGAAAAATACCGGAAGTCAGGTTTCAACTGTAGGGCCTACTCGTTGTGACTATATTGTTGCCGTTGCCCATGCCCAAGTCTGTCTTGTTAAGGTTCTATGTTATTCGGACTAACCAATTGCTGTTCAGTTTAGGCAATTATTAAAAGAAACACAGGAAATATCTTCTGCTTGGTTTTATTATAAAATTGGGGATGACATTAAAGTGTTTAACAAATCGCTTTTGTTCCAATTTTCGGTGTCTGTTTTGTTTTATACCGCAAATCCACGCATAGTGACTCGGGAGACAACACACAGAAAGGAAGCATCAACAAAAAATATGACATAATGCAAGGTTCTGTGGGGAAATAGCATATTCAGAATTAGATGACTTAATCTAGATTATGCAGATAAATAATAAATTCAGGGTTGGATCAAAGTAGTTTTCACAGGTCATGGTCTCTTCCCACTTCTTACGACAGGCAAATGATGTTTGATACAATACGGTTCATTTTAGATTTCAATGACCTTTCATGAAAAATTAAGTAAATATATTTTTCGAGGGATACCACACAAATGTCCAAAACCATACTTTTCACAAACAAGAATAAATATTGGTGTGATGGAAGGAAAAGAAAATCGTGCCCATAGCGGTACTCGAACCCACATTTCTGCCATTCCGGGGCGAGCATCCTAATCATCTCCAATCAACGTAGCTGTACATCAATCAACGTACCTGTATATATGGATCATTACCTGTGAGGTTTGTGCAACAAATATACTACTATTGGGCTAGTGACCCAACCCTGACATCATAGTCCAACAATTAGATTTGTCATCCAGAGTAAGGAACGATACATATGCGACTAACAGGGCTCATACCTTATTCTGGTTAGCATCAGATAATCTTTTATATAAATTAGCGAATCCTTACTCATGACAATGTAGTCATGTGATATTTTAGGGTGTTTTTGTTGTTGTTATTGCTTGATTCATTTCTATCTCTCAATGGGCTGTCGCTATAGTAATTCTAAAACTAATTCTGTTGCTAAAACAATTTGACTAAGTGAAATAATATTAATATACTATAAATGATATTGCTACTAAATCAAACAATAGGCAAAGTCTCCTTTTCATTAGCACCAAGTTGACTTATAACAAATTAGGTCACTGCATTTCGACATGCAGAGAGAACTTAAGTAGCTCTTCTTACACGCGTCCGTTAACTTCCTGTGTATTATGACGTCACAGCAGACTGACTACAAACTCAAACTCAAAGTTTAAGGACTACAATACGGCCCGGTGTCAGCGTCTTATTTCCCACAAGTCTCATTTCCCAAATATCGCTTCTGCGTATGCGCGGATTCGAGTGACGAATGCAAACTTTGGTTGGCTTTATGACTTTAAACCCAAGAATACTGGAGGAAACGTGTACAACAATATTCTCTACGAGTTTGAGAATATTGGTGAATATATTAAAGAAGTTATTGGCGAAAAACCGATTCGGTCGCCGTGTTGTTTACTTCTGGTCGGTCGCTCAACCTGATTATCACTCTTTTTGTTTTTTAGCGGTTATTCTTATGAGTTTAAACCCAAGAATACAGGAGAATACGTATTGCTTGTGGAGAACAATATTCTCTGACTTTTAGAATATTGACGCATATATTAAAGAATGTATTGGAGTTAAACATATTTCTTGTGGAGAACCAGACTTGTGGGAGGTGAGACGCTGACACCGGCCCGTATAATAACCAAAAAGATAGGAATCCTGAGGTAACACTCACAAAGGTGCACACATAATGCTACAGAAACATGGGCGCCCTGAGTTAAGCACACAAGCAGCCCCCCCCCCCCCCCACACACACACATCAAACACTCGCAGCGCTACAGAAAAAGATCAAGAGAACCACACACTGTTTTTGCATTACATATAATTGAACACAGAGGGGATAATGACTATATCTCAGCATTCCAATGTTCTGACATCCCAATGTTTCGACATCCTAATGTTCCGACATCCCAATGTTCCGACATCCCCAATATTGGGTGAAAATGTGGGTAAATTATGATGAAATTTACAGACTTGTTTGAACGGGAGGGACGGGGAGTGAAGGAGGTAGGCAGGCAGGAAAGAAGGGAGGATGGCAGACAGACAGGTTTGAATGGAGGAAAGGGAGGATGGCAGACAGACAGCTTTAAAGGGAGGAAGGCAGGAAAGAAGGGAGGATGGCAGACAGACATGTTAGAAAGGAGGAAAGGGAGGATGACAGACAGACAGCTTTAAAGGGAGGAAAAGGAGGATGGCAGGAAAGAAGGGAGGATGGCAGACAGACAGCTTGGAAGGGAAGCAGGCAGGCAGATAGCAATTAAGAGAGGAAGGAAGGTCGGCAGCGATGAAGGGAGGAATGAAGGCAGCGAGGAAGGCAGGCAAACAATAATGAAGGGAGGAAGGAAGACATGTAACGGTGAAGTCAGGAAGCGAGGAAGGGAGGGAGTGAGGGAGCGAGGGAGGGCTATAGTATGTCCAATGCACTGTATTATAGTGTATACATAGGTGACAAGAAGTTTAACACTGGTTCCACATCTGGCCCTCTTGTGAAAAGATTAACGTTGGTTCCGCATTTGTACCCCTGTCCTTACTACCACTTAAATGACATTGGAAATCTTAGCGAATCTCCGCCCTCACTGAGTGTCGTAAATCTCCCAGCCCGCCGAGCGTCATAACATTGGACATTTTAGCGAATGTCCCAGCTCACTGAGTGTCACAAGTCTCCCAGCCCACTGAGCGTCATAACATTGGAAATGTTAGCGTATCTCCCAGCTCATTGTGTGTCATGAATCTCCCAGCTCACTGAACGTCATGACATTGGGAAAGTTAGTGAATCTCCCAGCTCACTGAGCAACATAGCATTTGAAATGTTAGCGAACCTCGCATTTTACAGAAGGTTGCGAATCTCCCAGCTCACTGAGCGTCATAACATTGGACAGGTTAGCGAATCTCCCGGTTCGCTGAGCTTCATAACATTGGAAATGTTAGCGAATCTCCCAACGCATCGAGTGTCGCAAATCTCCCAGCGCACTGAGTGTCACAAATCTTTCAGTGCACTGAGTCCTAACATTGGAAATGTTAGCAAATCTCCCAGCTCTCTGAATGTCCTAACATTAGAAATGTTTGCGATCATATTTAACATATCCTTTCCATGCATCTACAACTATTTGTATTAGATCAGACAATATTCTCTTCACTCATGTTTACAGGTTTTGTTACTCAGCACAATTGTGTAGAATCCCCGAATAGAGAAGAAGAGATGATCCTTCGAAGAAAAAGTATTTGTAAGCAGTTATGGGTGTGTCAATATTAACAGCCCTCGAATATTTGCACTCCATTGTGAGCTTAGTCAGCAATACAGTTTTTACATAGACAAAGATGAATTAATACACAGTATACACACAGTTCACTCTTACATTCATTAGTATTCACTAGTCCCAGTTCTCTGAAACATAATCAAGTGTACCCGCAGTACCAGTTACATTATGTATAAAACAATAGTGATCACGTAATAGACAGTACAGAGCAGAGTCTAGTACAGAACCCAGCTACATCTACTTTAATAGTCGCCAGCGTGTAGCGCCACCTACCGACGGAAATAAATAGATGAAGGAAACACGACGAGGTAAGTAATCAGTGGATGTTCGTTGGCAAAACCAAATATGTACAATTGTGAACAGCTTATACCAACTCATCCTACATTTGATTTAAACATCAACTCCTCCTGGCATTAATTATATAATCTGAAACTTGTCAGTTTGGAATATACACAGGAGGGTTTAATTGTTTCCATCCCACCTACCCCACGTCTAGATTCTAAACTAGAAGTTGATTATAATCATGAAATGAAACAATGATTTCCCCAAGCCTTTAAATTAATAACCAAATTTATTCGCATCATGAGTTATATAGCATAGAGACCCAGATAACCATAGTGTTGTATCCAGTACTCATGTAATTCACTCAGATAATTATAGTTTATAATACCCATATCTCGATGGAACTATATGTATACACATTTTGCTTAATTGATTCTAATCTACTCAGCTTAACGCCTTTGGGAATATATTTTAAATTAAACAGATCGCTGCGCCACATGACTATATGGGCCGTTCTCAGAAACTGTGTACCACTTGGGGTAGTCTATTTGAAATCTGTATTTCAAAGCAACCAGTCATTGCAATATCAATATTATAATCTCATGTTTTAGCCAATTGATGTGAGAGATATAAAGATAAAATTGAGTGCCAGTATTTTGTATTATGTACGTTATTGCGATGGATGTGCCTGAATCAGTAGAGAATTATGCCACCAATTTGTGACATTGTCAACACGATTGAAAATAAAGTGTCATAAACTTAATGAAAACCCCTGAACAACAATACATTTCATTTCAAATGGTCATATTCAACATCCTCCTTAGTTGGAGAATTTTCTTTTTTAAATAGTATAAAAATAAGGAAATAATTAACCATTTCTGGAGTTATTAGCAGAGTAACATTTCGATTCCACTTGCCCACACTGTGAAACTACCCATCAAGCACTGAGTATAAACACAACACAGGAATTACTTTCACTATTTAACCCATGCCACATTGAGCGGATCCCTGAAGTTGCTTCTGGACAGTGAAATTTTCAGCTTAATGTCTGTAAAATAATTTATTCCCATTTGGAATGTTACCATGCTAATTTAAAATCACACCATCAAATTAATTCAGAATAGAATAGGGGATTACTTTCATGTGAATCACTATGCACAAACTGCGGGAAAGGCAAATGAGCAAGAGTGAGTAGTTCATGTCCATTATTTGGTCAAAGTGTGATTTTCTATTTCGTTTCTTGTGTGTTATGTATGTTAATAGGTACTGCAAACTGATTTTTTTTTCTTTTCATGAATTTAATTTGCAAATGGTACAGTTAGAAAGAGCTTATCAATCAGATTACAAATATATATAATAATGGTAAATTGGATTTTTAGTCAATAAGTAATGAATTTCTTAATATTTAAAGCATTTTGAGTTTTTGGTACCGATGTCACAGTTTTGGTACTCAGTTTCTGAGAACAACCCATATATATGTGTGTGTGTATATATCAAACCTGCCTACCCCAAATTTCCTATCTGGATACTCTAGTGACAACAATTGTGTACATAGTTTTTTAAAGTGTGTACATTCCAAATTTTATATTATCACTATTTATTTTTAGAATACAAAATGTAAATTTGGCGTTGGAAGGTCCGATACAGACAGACACACACATGTATATTATATATATATACAAAAGAATGGAAAACTCACATGACTGCCGGTTATTATTCTTAATCACCAGCTTTGACCATAATATGGAAAACTTGTTACCAGAGAAGTCTGAGAGAAGGCTTTAAATGACTATTTTAATAGATTAGCATAAAGGGCCAAAGGGGGGGATTGACCTACACCTATCTGCAGAAATCAACCTCCGTGCACACAATCGGTCTGTCCCACATGGTTCTTACACACAGCCTGAGTCTGAGCTGAAACTCAAAGAACACGGCGTAGTTGTTCTGGTGTGAAAAATGCTACAATGGGGCAAACTGTGACAGCCTGTCGAATCTCGTAGTATTGAGCAGTGTGTTTTCACACACAAAACTCCATTTTTTAACCATTGTGTAACATACATAAGACAATGTGCTTCATGTGGAATCTCAAAGATGTGGTTGACATTACAGTGATACAGGGCTGTAATCGAGTTCACACCATAGTGGATCTCTAGGTGCAGAAGCCCTGGTAAATAAATAAATGACCTGTGGATATAGCATCCGCATTGAAGTTTTTAACATATCAGGGATGATAGCCGTTTCAGGCTAAATAAACCGGAAATCAAACCGAGATTATTATCCCGACGGCAAATGTCATATATATATTTTATATATATATATATATATATGAGTCGAGTCAGCCTCACGAAAATGGGCCAATCGGTGGTCAATTGAAGATGTCGGCGTCGCAATTCTTAAAAGTGTAGTGCATTTCTTTGTTTCATATTAAATTATCCTAGAAACAAATGAGGTAGTTGTATTATCTCTACCTTTATATTCAGGATAAATTTAAAGACTTTCCAACACCTCTGTCAATGCTAAACTATAATTATACCGATCGATGCCGACATCTAATGATCGACGCCGACAACTTTACCAGATGTCAGCATCGCAATTCTTAAAGTGTAGTGCATTACTTTGTTTTATATTAAATTATCCTAGAAAGAAATAAGGTTGTTGTATTTTCTCGACCTTTACATTCAGGATAAATTTAAGGACTTTCCAACACCTCTGTCAATGCTAAACTATAATTATACCGATCGACGCCGACATCCAATGATCGACGCCGACAACTTCCTCCAATTGGCCCATTTTCGTGAGGGTGACCCATATATATATATATATGGGTCGTTCTCTGAGGCTGGATACCACATTTTTGGTGTCCCTGTTATGATGGACATAATTAATTCTTTCTTTTTGTAATAGCAAGTCAAACAATTATTGCTGCCTCTGTGTATTAAGTATGTTACTAATACTATATATGTCTTTAATCTATCCCACAAAATGTATCAAAAGTATGCTTATATGATTTTGTGCTAGAGTGAAAATCTACGTATCTACACATTTACATAAAAATTAACACAAAAACTTTCTTAACAAAATTAATTTGTTTCAACTTTTTTCTTGAAAGACATAATTTTGTTTGCTTAACTGTAAGCCGTAGACAAGTGTGTGCAGCCGCATACAGGTGCCCACCAGGTCATACAAAATCTTATTTGATTGTGTTCTGTATATTAATATGATGTTTTGGATGTTTCTTAATTTCCATGTCACACAGGACATTTTAACGTAGTCCTTAATTTGCATAAGATCAAAATCAAAAACTGAAATCGTTTTTTTTCCAACTCTGACATATCCACATGTAAACCTTCATATGAATATGGGTTCTGCTATTATTTTGAATGTTTTCACTTTTGGCTTACATGCAACAAAAGTGATACCCAGTTTCAGAGAATGACCCATATATTATATAGCAAAGTGAGGCCTGTGTGCGGTAGCAGGCCAGAGCGAGAGCGGAGCCGCCGCTGCCCTAACACGCCACCTGGAGTAAAGCCCTAGCAACGCCGGGCTATATACCGCTTAGCGGAAAGCTGAACCTTCTCGCCCTAAAACTACATATACAAGCATATATACCGGGAATATATATAAATATGTATATTTAAACTTCAATCCGGATCCTATGGGATATATATTTATATCTATATAGATATCAATATTTCAACCTGGAATAAAGTACAAGGTGAGAGGGATGGGATATGATGGAAAGTGATCCATCCATCATAGATTGGTGTAGTAGTGAACATTCTCCCACATAACAAACTCGGTGGCCACCTTCCACGGGTACCCGAGCATCTCAGAGATGGCCACCTCCAGCTTGCCCAGCGATGAGCTGCTCTCAGTTAGCCACGAGACGAAGTCGGGGGCCCAGTCGGCATTCACTGGCCAGTCCTTGTCAAAGCTGAGCTCGTCCAAGAGGAACACGTAGTGAGACAGTTTGCGTGCCCGGGCGATCATCAGGGCTGTTGTGGAGGAGATCTGGAAGCCGTAGACGAGTGTGTGCAGCCGCTTACAGGTGCTCGCCAGGTCATACAGTGCCATCGGCAACCGCTTGTCCTCCAAACTCGCGCAGTCCAGCTGGTAGGACTTGGTGTAGACGAAAATCTCCAATGTGTTTGAATACTGTGTGGCGATGGTGTCGAGGATGCCCTTAGTGAGCGACGCCGACAGATCTACCATGATGAGTGCCTGCAAGGGTACGGCTGCCGGGAAGTTGGACCTCAAGAGGATGATGTTGCGCAGTAGCAAGCGGAACACAAAGCGCGGCTGGTGGAGGCAGACCGCTCGCCAAGTGGCTGTCGAGTAGATCATCGGCGTTCCGTACTGTACCTCTTCATCGAGGAATACCGTCAGCTTGACAAGGCTGTTGCGGGCGAGCTGCTCGAGCACACTGGCTGTCAGCTCGCCCCGACGTATTTTGAGTGCCCGCAGCGAGGTGAAGTTGGCTAACATGAGCAACGGACCTTCATGCTCTACCAATGACACACTGGTCAGGATGAGGTTGCTGAGCTTGTGCGCATGCTGTGGCTGGCCAAGAATGGTCACCACATTGTCCTCCTCCTCGCTCCAAGCGAGCACAGGCCGCACGAGGGCAATGCTGCCCAAGTGCCGGCAGTTGTCGAGCACACCACGCAGGGCCGCTTCGGCTCGGTTGCTCCACACTGTGTCGCCAATGTGCAGGCTACGCAGCAGCGGGCAGTTGTTGGCGATCTCGTGCAGGATCTGTGTTCCACGCCGCCCGACTGGGTACCAGTAGTGGAATGCAAGCCGGATGGACACCAGGTACTTGCCATAGCAGGAGACGCATTGCGAGACCCGCTGCCGCTCTTCGGCCTTAGTTGACGCATCTTCGTTGTAGGCGAGCACGGGCCATGCGCTCACTGTACACAAGGCATCATACCAGGAGGGGATCGCACCCACCACCGCCAGCTTATCCTTCCAGCAGAGGAATGAAAAAATGTACGACACGACTACTGACGGTAGGAGGGTGATTAAGTCAGCTGAATACTCAGTGTCATTTGATATGAGCTGCTTTCCTGTTTTCTTGAGAGGCCATGGAGGCTTTAGTTTGACAGGCTTCCTGTGAACAAATATTTCTGATGCCGATGATGAGCCTGGCTGATCTGTTTCCATGTGGACCTCAGCGATAGTCACAGAATCCCCACAGCAATGGGATTCCATAATGATGATGATGGTGACTCACACACTTAGACGTCGGGGCCACCGTGAGCAATCCATGTCCCAGGTGGCCTAAGCCATGTTGAGGTCTGCATCAGAATCATACCTGGTTAGCTAAATAAACTCAAAGTTAAAGCATTCTATACATGGAAACATAACGTTTGTCTTTAGCTGCATTCAAAATAAAAAAAATTGTTATAATAAAATCGGAATTGACTGGCATATATATGTATTAAATATTCAACCAATCATGCATGCACTAAACCCACACAGTACACCACTACTACGATATTAAATGCCTGTATGTATCTATGATAAATACACACAGACATAACCGTTATAAATATCGAAAAATCTCTGCATGATTATTACAATTACAATATATTTAAATACATTTCACTTAAGAAATTAGCTCCTGTACTTTCATCTAACCAACATATTATAATGTACACTAGCATAGAATTTTCTGTGCCAGTTTAACATGCAGTCTACCTGGCCATTTACACTTTAGCGTGTGGTCTACCTGCACTTTAACCGTAACCATGATCTTGTATTTGAGGAGGATACTGATGTGCGTGTTGATTGATGTATACCGCACACTAGCGGTAGACCGTATGCTAAAGTATCACCGAATATTCTTTAGAATCATCCCCACAACTGGCTGTATATATACATATCTAATTCTTTTGCAATGACAGATCTGGTGTTATTAGTTAATAGTGAATTTAATTTAAAGTATTTTAGTGAACAAATTCAAATCATGCATGTGTGTTTTCTGTGGTGAGTAGGGGTGGGCTTCAGGAATATTAGGGTTAATCAGTTAATGTAGGCACTTGGAAATCCGCCGTGCTTGCCGGTCTCGCTAAACTAGCACTGTGACGTCATCACTTTTAAGCACTGTGTTTTTCGGCGTTCACAAAAATGTGGATTTAGGATAATAGCTCTGCTCAAAATAGGGTACAAATGTACTATTTTGAAACACACTAATTTTGACAGATTCTAGTTTTTGTCTGATCAAAATACAACAGGAATTGACATATACCCAGCTTTCTGAAGTCTAAGGTAACTTTCTCTATATTATGACACTCTTGCTATTTAGCAGACCATGTTAATTTCTAGGTAGACCAGTTATTTAATGTCTTAATTATTAATATGCGAAGTTTCATAGTGATCCGAATTTCCGGACTGCCGTTTTCCCGTTCTGCCGATATCACCGTTTTTCGTTTGAGAATTAAACATTTTTTTTATTTGTTTTGCTATTTATTAAAAAAAGGTTTAGTAATTTTTTGTTAGGTGATGGTGTATTGATGCAATTATATGTGCGAATGTCACCAGAAGATTTTGACACATTACCTTGGAAATTAACGGTGTAGCATTACTTTGAATCAGTGTAGGTTTTCTTGTCAAGTGTCAGTTTTATCACACTGTGTAATGCTACTTACTATAGGCAAGAGGGTCTGATATCTGCACCTTTAAAGTGCCATATCTTGGGTTCTAATAAAGCTATTGTGATGGCCCATGGTCTTCCCACACTCACGGAAGAACGCCAAGATTTAGTTCAGTACGCTTCCAACTGGTTTATTACCAAAACCTAACTGACCCACCCCCTAACTCGCCATGTCCCACGTCGCCTCTATAGGTGGGTGGGGGGTAAGCTAGCCACACACAGTAGAGGGCAGCCCAGTCGGGGTCTGCCGGGTGGCTAGCCTGTCGCCACCTAGCGCAGTTCAGTGTAACTGCGTAGGTGTCCGGCGTAGTGTCTTCCGCCACCGCGTGGTAGTGGGGCTCATGTACAGACTACTACACTATTATATAGGGTATGCACTGACGTCACGCAAACCGGAAGTGCGGCCATTGTGGCGATAGTAACCACAATAATAACACACTGTCACACTGCAAAGTCAATGGCTATGAGCAATCTTCAGACAGAAAAAGTTAAATATCTATAAAATTACAACACCTAGAAACAAACTGATTGGAATACATATAGAAAACATGTTTACCAAATAGATTATATTAAATTGATACGGTTAGGGTTCTGGATTTCTTTTAATTTTGAATAAAAATGACGTTTTGCACTGCGCGTACCGGCAAACTGCCCGCGAAGGGTAAAATACGGCAATGCTATGTCTATGTGGAGCATTTATTTTTGTAAAATAAATTTAAGAGCTTTCATTGGATCGATTAAAAATATCTTAATGCGCGATTGAAGAGGAAGATCTGAAGTATTTAATGTAACCTAAGAGCAATTTACGCTGAAAGTATTAAAAACAGAGATAATAGTGAAAGTTGGGATATTCTGAGTGTCAGTGCCAGTGCATTGTCAATGGCCGTGAGCAATCTTCATACAGAAAAAGTGAAATATCTCTAAAACCACACCACCTAGAAACAAATCGCTTGGTACACATATAGAAAAACATATTCAATGAATAGATTATATTAAATTTATAAGGTTAGGGTTCCGGAATTCTATTAATTTTGAATGAAATACACGTTTTCCACTGCGCGTACAGGCAAACTCTATGGGATGTTTACTGGTTGATATCGCCACAATGGCCACGCATCCGGTTCGTGTCGTCACGTGAATACCCTATATAACAAATGAAGTATATTTGTGCAGCATTTTGAAAGCTCTTGGTGATTAAAAAAAAAGAAGAATTTTATGAATTTTGGTTGTTTGAAAAAACTGTCTAACTCTAAGTGCCTAGTTAATGTTTCAACATTTTTAACGTCATTTTTTTCAGATTTTTGTCAAATTATTTATTTTCTAAATTGACGCCATGGGTCGCCGGAGGTCTTGTTCCGGGGGGAAAACTTTATGAGTGCTACCTATTAATTAGAAACATGATTCATATTATAAGAATAAGTAAATAAAGTATGGATTTTAAACTGTTGGCAGTTGCCCTAATTAAAACAATCACAATAACAATGTTGAGTGTAAATCCCATATCCATGACTTAGAAAAACTCATTATCTAACGGGTTCTGTCAGGTTGGACTCATGGTCATGCATGTAGACAAAATTGGAAATTGGATAAGAAAGGGTAAAGTAAACAGCCTAAAGTAAAATGTCTAATGGAAATGCGCAACCCATCAACTATCTTAGACTTAGTATCTACTAATCTAGTAAATAATAAGCCCAGATTATTTAATTATCGCTCATACGAAGTCTTTAATGTAACTGTTTACATGCTTAAATGTTATGATTGTTCGCATCTTTAACAATTTATTACACACAAAATGTATAAATGTAACCTAAATAGTAGTACATTTAAGTTATATACCTACATTTAAAGCGAAATCATCGAAAACGTGAGATGGTAATTGGTATGCGGCATCATCTTCATCACTTGTCAACAGATGCGGAGACAATACTCTCGATACTTGTATTATAATTTCTATACAATAAATTTATCTCATTCATAGTATCGCAATCATAATACTACTTTTACATAAAATGTCATATTGCATACTGCAATTATAATTCATTTCATGTACAAATGCCTCAATGAACAAAATTAAGAGTAGGCTTAAGGCGCATTTCCGGTTCCTGTCAGTTCACGTGTTGATACGCAAGTAAGGAATTAACTTATAAATATAATGCAGTATGAGGTTCATGGAATTATCTTGTATATGTATGTCCCATGTTATTAAATTGAATACCAATGGCAATGGTAGAGTCGCAACCAGTTAGTCCCAGAAATCCAATGGTCGACCTAATATAAATTAAGCACAGTCACAGACACAGTGCCGCGAGTGCGAATAGAGCCTAGACTAGACTCTACTCTCTAGTCTAGAGTCTGAGTAGTAGTAGTAGTAGTAGTAGTAGTAGTAGTAGTAGTAGAGGTCTGTGTTTTCCTTATGCTTAGGTCACAAATGCTGCGGGCGCCGTACGGTGCTGCGGTTTATGCTAATGTTGCGGTCTGCGGTTTATCTCTTCACAAATCGTACGGTTTGTCTACTCTTGATTATATACATGTATTTAATATACAAAACAAGTCATAACTTTCTTAATATTGATCACACAAACATGAATTTTGTACCATATAATATTGATATTCATTTTACAACCTTTTTTTATTGATGTCAACGAATCGTCGAATGTGATCGTACACTGTACATTGTTGTGAGTCTGGATTGCGGCGTTGCGATTTTTCGAAGTTAATAGCGAAATATAGCGAAATGGTAGACATGTCACATGAAGTGTGAACACTCATTTGTCTCTCATTTTTGCTTGAGTGCAAGTAAATAAGCAACACAAGGAATACACAACATGAAAGTGCCACCCCACTGATTTTCCCTAGAGACATATGAGCTTTTCTCATGGGCTTGATAGGGATGCAGGCTCACCTCCGACTTTAAAAAAACCGCAACACCTTGCGGCGAGCAAAAAAAAGTACGGTCACCGTACAGTCTGGCCAATGCGGCGAGTTAGGGTCACCGCAAGCACGGCGTAACGCGTTTGTGACCGAGGCATTATTGAAGTTATTCGCACTGCGGCAGAGAACCAAAGCACCCGATTCGCCGCGTGGGAGGTTTGTTTGTTTGTTCTTTTACGTCCAAGCAACATCTAAGCTCATATCAGGACGGGTACTGACTTGTGACAGTGCGCACTCATGGCAACTTTATAGTGCTGTCCCAGTGGGAAACCAGGCCGCCGGCACCATGACCCGATTTCCCACTCAGTCACATTATCCTGACACTGAGCCAACCAGTCCTTGCCCTATACTAATAATGCCGAGCACCAGGCTAGGAAGCAACAAGTATAAATTTTTAAGTCATTGGTTTGACTCGACCAGGGTTCGAACCCACGATCTACCAGCACGGGAGACGGACGCTCTAACTCATTCAGCCATCCCGTCTGGTTTTGCGTGGGAGGTGGAGTAGCATGTTAGCACAGGGGCATCTCACCATCATCAGTAGGCTTAAGCATATAATATTAATACACTTTTGAATCCCATGATAACTTGTTTTTATTATGGAGAGCCAGCACATCCCCTGCCCCTCCCGAGGTAGGAAATACTTTTTTTTTTTTAAGTGCCCCCGTAATAATACCTAGGTAAAAAAAAAATTGAAAGTGCCTCTCCCCCCCAAAGCCAAAGTAAAATTGTTTGATTAAAGTACCCCCCTCCCCACCTTTCTGAGATACAAAAATTTTAATTAAAATAATCCACTCCCCTCCCTTGCTAGGGAAAAAAAGTGCCCCTGCCCCCCAAGCCAAGGTACATTAAAAAAACTTAAAGTACCGCCTTTCAGAGTTACACAAAATTATAATTAAAATAATCCCTGTCCCCTCCCGGGGTAGGAATTTGTAATCAAGAGAACAGCCAGCGCACCAGGTGGTGGGTTAGATCATTTTGATAGCATAGGAGTGTCAGAAGAAACCCTACTGTCGCTTGGTATGTGTTGGGGGGGGGGGTTTAGGGATGTGGGGGTTTAGGGATGTGGTGGGGGTCTAGGGATGTGATGGGGGTTTAGAGATGTGGTAGGGATGTAGGTATGTGTGTGTTGGTGGTGTAGGTCTGTGGTGGGTGGGTGCTGGGGGTGTAAGTGTATGGTGGGGGTGTAGGAGTGTGTGGTTGAGGTGTGTGGTGAGGGTGTAGGTGTGGTATGTGTGTGGTGGGAGTGTAGATCTGTGTTGGGGGTATAGGCATGTGGTGGGGGGGTTTAGATGTGTGTGGTGGAGGTTTAGGGCTGTGGTGAGGGTGTAGGTGTGGGGTGAGAGTTTAGGGATGCTAAAGATTGTGAGGTGCCACTCTGCAAGACCCCTACAACTCCACCACAAACCACCTACACCTCCACCTCCACCACACACACCCTACACACCCACCTACATACCCACCTACAACCCAACCACACACACCATCAACCCCCACCACACAGAATGTGTGTATGGTGGCAGGGGTGGAGAAGTGGAGGGGCAGGGTGGGGGTAGCGGTGGTGGTGAGAGTTCTATAGGGGTCCCAACACGCAACCAGTGGGGACCTCCCTTCCCCCCACCCCCCATGCTTACATCAGGATGGGGGAGGGGATCGTGAGGTGTGGGGTGAGAGCGCTGGGTAAGGTGGATGAGGAGGGAGAGGGAAGGGTGGGGATGGGAGGGGAAGGGCTGTGAAGTCGGGAGGGTTGAAGGGAGCAGAGGGGAGGGAGGGGGAGGCAAAGGGAGGTGGGGACCAGGTCTTGGGCGCAACATCGGCCAAATCCAAATGACAGGCAATCTCTCCTTTTTAAATTTTAAACTCACCCTCTCGCCTTGTAGGCCTATGTGTTTACATGTGAAACACCAGCCAGCAGCCGGGCTGATCAAACCCACCACAAGATGGCACTGTAAAATTTACATTACCATGGGAGAGATAGGGAGTGAGCCGTCTTAGTATTATAGGGTCTTTGTCTGAACTCAGAGACTTGACAAAAACTAAAAAGAACATCGTATTATGCAGCTCGAAGTTATGATCCCATTGTGATTTATATTGTGAATTAGCTCACATCAAGTTTTATGAGTTATATCCAGTTTTCTCCAAATGACGTTTCACTGATGTCGTCCCCTTTTCCTATCTCCCTGCTGAAACCTCGTGAATTTGGTTAGGCGATGTACATAAATAGGTAACTAATTCATTAAATATATTACCCTGTTTTGATTTAGTTTGCTTAATATAATCTACTTGTCTTCCTAGATCATTATGGGGAAACACAGAAGAAATGACAACGCAGAAGAAATTATTGATGGAGATGGACAGGGCGATGTGCGGATAAAGAAGAAAAAGAACCAAAAACAGATCGACGACGATACCGTGACAGACGCCGAAATTACCATTCAGATAAGCCAGGAAAAACACCACAGTAAGAAGAAACAGAAAAGGAGAGCAAATGAGGAAGATGGCGAGATGTGTAATTTGAGTCTCTCCGGTGATTTGAATCAATCGAATGATATAGAACCAATCGCTGTTAAGAAGAAGAAGAAAAGACACCACGATGATCATGAGGATGTCGACAGTGCTCACAAGGAAGAAGATAACGTGAATAAGGATGCCGACTTGAGTATTCACAAAAAGAAGAAAAGGGATAAGAAGGAAAAGACGGATGATGCATTCGAAGAGACACAAATGAGCGCAAAGTCCACGTCAGGTTTGAGGATGGCGAATACGGATGGTGACTTGAGCATTCAGAAAAAGAAGAAAAAGGATAAGAAGGAAAAGACGGATGATACATTAGAAGAGACACAAGTGAGCACCAAGTCCACGTCAGGTTTGGAGATGGTGAATATGGATGGCGACTTGAGCATTCACAAAAAGAAGAAAAAGGATAAGAAGGAAAAGACGGATGATGCATTAGAAGAGACACAAG
The DNA here is from genome assembly GCA_030323885.1 of Branchipolynoe longqiensis. Classification (NCBI taxonomy): domain Eukaryota; kingdom Metazoa; phylum Annelida; class Polychaeta; order Phyllodocida; family Polynoidae; genus Branchipolynoe; species Branchipolynoe longqiensis. Next base: position 65,459,173 of record CM059192.1, on the reverse strand, counting down.
TGAGCACCAAGTCCACATCAGGTTTGGAGATGGCGAATACGGATGGCGACTTGAGCATTCACAAAAAGAAGAAAAAGGATAAGAAGGAAAAGACGGATGATGCATTAGAAGAGACACAAGTGAGCACCAAGTCCACATCGGGTTTGGAGTATCTGTGCAAGTGGGAAAAAGACAAACCCAACTGGAAGTTCCAGACCATGCGGCAAGTCTGGCTTCTCCAGCATCTATATGATAGTGAGCTGGTATGTATTATTAGATTTGTTCAAATATTTGATTGTCTTCAGTTTTTGTTTTATATACTATCACTGTATCAGGGATGAAAGGTCTGTGCGATTTTTGATAATCGATGTTTAAAAAAAAATTTAATCTCTAATATATTCGCATACTTTAATATATATTTAATTAATAGATAAGATGTGTAAAATTATCCTGTATATGTATGTATCCCACTCAGTCATATAAAACACATACAGTACACACACTCCCACAGCCAGGGGGAGAGGGAAAGAGCCGTCTGACCACGTATCGGTGAATAGACCTGTAGTGGTTTCCCAATGAGGGGTGCATCCCCGCAAAGAATACGACTATTTCTTTCATATGCTTTGCACTGTAAGAGAATTTTGAAGAAGAAAAAAAAGCGAAATTAGGATTCTCCCTTTTGTCTCCGAGATCACCTTCATCCATAAACTAACTATTGCGAGCGTGATTTCTTTCTCCTTTTATTTCATGTAACTTTATGTACCTCGGCCTTTTACTTTTTTGTGACATACGATCCCATTAAATTTCTATATTTCTTTCCAACCCAAATTCACCAAAGATTCTCCAGAAATTACACTTATGGGTAAATAAATGCAGCAATTTTATTTTACGTTGATATCTTGTAAATTCTTCTGGTTGCTTTACCTTCTCATTCTCTGCTTTCAGATATTAAAAAGAAATCTTAAGTTATCCTAAGTGAAATAGGATAATGAATTTACTAATCAGCTGAACGAATTATTTAGAAAACCCTTCCCCCCGGTCCGTCCATCCATCCATTAAATCAAATCGTTAAATGGCCTTGAAATTGGCCCTGTTCTATATTAATGTTCATCGACGTGTGTAATCGTCAAATCCGACACAGAAATACCATGTTGCCCCCCCCCCCCCCCCCCCCCCCCCTTCACACCCATGCCTCTCTCTGTTAATGGTTTAACCAGACCATTCCAAATTTGCCTTTAAATTTGTCTAATATTCACAACAATTATAGGTTGTCTTTTTATTCAAGAAATTGTTTTTGAAGGTCAGTTTATATTAAATTGTGATCATGTGTCTAATCCAGATACCGGAAGATCACTTTGGCACAATGCTTGAGTACATCGATTCAATTAAGGGAAAATCGAGAGAGATTACGCTGAAGAAGGCACAGGATATGATGAAGCTACACGAACAAGCGGAGGGGGTTAATGTGTCCGAAAACGAGGACTCCGATGAATGCAAGAAGGATGAAGACGGCGAAAAAGCATTAGCAGCGGGTGGGCAACAAGAAACTAAGGAAGAATCATCAAAGGGTAAGAATGCTGCCTATTTTAGTGCATCTTTTTCACATTCTCATTTCCTAGTTTATTCATTGTTAATATGATTTACGTAATTAATTACGGCGATGACAAATATGTTTTTCTGAAGAATAACATTATTTACCACAAATATTATCAAAAGAAAAGATATGTACTTAAGTATAAGGAAGGGCCATCAAAAGGTGTAGGACTTGTTGCTCTGGTGCATCTTTTCCCGCATTATTTTCATTTTTTAAATCTTATACTCTTCCAGCTACTTTTCTTGAATGATTTGTTTGTTGGTGTTCGATGTTCTAGCAACATCTAAGGTCATATCAGGGCGTGTAACGACTTGTGACAGTGCACACTAATGGCGATTTTATAAGGGCAGCCCCACTGGAAGACCGGTTCACTGACACTATGACCTGATATCCCACTCAGTCGCATTATTCTGATATTAAACAAACCAATCTTTCTTGAATGCTAATTTTGGTGCTATTAAGTATTATAGTGGTGTGGTCTACCGCGGTATCCATTGTCTACCAAGCCCCATCTGACCCTATTAAACCTACCCCAGAAGGTTCATAGAAGACACCACTTGACCTGTCTATTTAACTAACTTTTTATGGTTAGGGTTAAATTCCGGGTAGCCCAAATGCTATAGTAGCACCGATAATTTGATAGTCGTGGAATTGTAGATATAGCGATTTAAAATAAATGCCCAGTACATGCGAAAATGCTTCGTGACACCCGAATTAAGTGATGAAGGAAGGAAACTTTTTACCAGAACTAGTTTGGGGAGCAAACAAACTCTTCCCGAGCACTCAATTTAGCTTATTAGTTCATAAATATAAAGTGGCAAGAATCAGGGGTCCCCATGACCCAAATCCCTTAAAAATTAAGGGTATCTAGGGGCATGCCCCCAGAAATTTGTTAAAACATACGATTAAAATGGTGCAATCTGGCACCTACTTGGACATATTTTGGCCTTGGAATTCCAACTGTTTTAAGACTTCAAGACTAACAAGTAATTAAAAGTTGGTTAGTTTTTTTCACGGACAGGACTTCTCCCTGCTGATTTGGAAACTCATTTTCGCTGAAATCAGTAATTTCACTGAAATATGGGGTCCCTGAAAAATGACCGTGGTGCTTTTTATGTGGAATCTGTTAATGCAAAACATTAAACTCTCTTCCTTAATACACAATTTACATTATTGCTTCATAAGTATAAAGCAGCAAGAATGATCAGGCTGCCTTTATATGCATCATGTATTTATGTAAAATAGTGTATATTTATTTCTTTTCCATTTTCAGGAAAACTTTTATCAGATGACGTATATGAACGAGTGCGGCAAGTCATCCAGTTGTTATTATGATGTAAATGTCAAACAGGCATAAAAGTATATAATAATTCTCCTTTCTTTCTTTCTTTCTTTCTTTCTTTCCTTCTTTCGTGTGTGAGAGAGTGCATGTGCGCGTGCATGTGCGCGCGCGGAGGGAGGGGTGGAGGGAGATACGTGTACATAGTCATTGTGATGAGAATAAATGATTTTGCTATGTGGTTGATGCAATAAATGTCAAAGAAAACTGTATAACTTGCTATTGCTATTTGATTGCTGTTATTTTATTATAATTATCCTAGTAAATACATTCTGGATTTTCTTTTTTTTAAATTTATACAAAAAAACCCACAATAGAAATAAGTTCAATTCTATTTCATTAATGTAACATTCCCATCACACCTTCAAAGACGCTTCTGTCCACGATTCGCCCATATCGTATTGAATAGTAAAGATAGTCCTTAGAATCGTACAATTGAAACTTTATGTAAGGCTCCATTATTCGGTCTGAAAGTTCAGAGAGGGGAACTATCTGTTCAACTGGCACGAACACGTCTTTCCGGTTTCCCCAGAAGGTCAAATGCGAAACTCGCACCGTGTCGTGACCCTCATTGATGCCCATCGCACCAATTACGCGACGGAAGTAGTGGCTCATCAAAAAGAGCATGCCTCCAGCGAACAGTGCCACCCCGGTGCTCGCCATGAGCGAGGCCTGCTGCATATGTCCAAAGGATTGCGCTATGGCTATCGTAGGAAGGATCACTACCGTCAAGCCAGTCTGGTAGATCTTCATCCTGGAAATCAGCCTCGCTGTTGTGATGGAAGGAAAGCGGTAGAATGTCATGTAGTGCTGCTGTTCACTGGCAACTGGACTGTCTTTGATTTTGTGTGTGCTTTCCTGCAGCTTTGGTGCTGACGCATAGCACTGTCTTCCCGCAGAATGTGTTGATGGGGTGATATTCCATGTGGCACGAAATGAAGGTGGAATACACTGTGCACTTAATATCTTCTTTGTGAGCAGCCGTGAAAGATGGTTCATCTTTACCTACAAATGAAAAAAAAGAAGTGTGGGGATAGGATATATGTAATTAAACATGATTTATTTAAAAATAAATTTATATTACTACAGTGTCGGATTATCCGACTTTTGTCAGCTATTCACGTATTTGTCAGAGTCAGATTTTGCTTTATTTTTGGACGAATCCGTCGGATTTTGCTTACATTTCTTTTCAAAAGTTAACTTGAATGTCAAATTCTTTGGAATGCTAATGAAATAAGTTACTTTATTCAGGATATATATTGTTAATTGTCTGATTATTTCTGCCTTGGTACAAACACTGTACTATGATACTTATTAATTAATCATATTTTGTAGCTTGTTATAAAAAATTTTACCAATCAAAAATTCAATATAGTTAGAGAAACTTATATAATAAAAGAATTTTAATTGACACGCTGCAAAGCGTCCACCATAAGATTAGCAGAATTGTTGTATGAAGATTGTAGAAATAAAATTCTACCTTTATTTTGAGTTTTAAAAATAACGTGACGTGAATGTCAAACAATCATAATAGTATATCCTTTTTCTTTCTCTCTATTTAATGGGAAGTAATGTTTGTAAAAGCTTAAGTGAATATATTATAATGTCATTCCAAGCTGTCCAACAGCATATACAGTAAAACCTCTAATCGACCACTCCCCTATCTCGATCACTTTATTTGAGCCCCAAACGATACAATACCTTTGTAAAAGTGGTGGGTTTAATCATTTTGGTTACACGGTACAGACTGGGTGAGCTGTCTTGGTATTATAGGGTCTTTGTACAAACATAGACACTAATAAAGTCTGTACTAGACTACTAAATGACTGAAACATACAATCCTCCAAGCATTGTTTATCCCATCATTACTAACAACCTACTTACTTAAACTACTTCATGTAGTCAAAAAACACACCTGAGGTATTAACCTTTTAGGCATAACCATATAAGCTAGCCACACTCTATCTAACAGAATAAACAAACCATTCTACTAACACTCACTCCATCTCAAAATGTTAAATCCAACAACATGATAGTTTTGCAATTCACAACATAGTAGGCATACAAACCTATGAAGGAAAACTATGCACCTAACCACTCCGTAATGTAAAGGTCTAATCAATACACATGTATGTATCAAGTGTAGGAATACAACATATAACTGCTATTTTTGTATGTGAATTGTCAAACTATACCATATGTAAGTCTTTGAATGTTTGATATTGTTATTTCAGCTGATTTGGGCTAGCTGCATATATTGTAAATAACTGTATTGTCACATGGCTGGAAGACCAGTGCCACGGCGCTGACAAAAGACTTTATTCAATGAATAAACTATATTTACAACAACAACAACAACAAATAATTCAACTCCTTAAACCGACCACCTCCCTTAATGGACCATTTAAAGTCGGCCCCATGGTCGGTCGATTTAGAGGTTCACTCTGCCTATTTATAAATCAGCAGTAATAGTCAGCCCTGATTAAGGGACCAGCTTAAACTATTTGGACACCTGATTTGAATGCGGTTTTTTGGTGGTACTTGCTTTTCAAATATTTTTTGTTTACATAAATATCCGCCATAACTCCAAACTAGTCACATTCTAAAACTAATAACTAGATTGTATTTATAATATAAGACTAGCCATGGACTCCTGGCCTTACCTGCACCTCTTGGTTTAGAGTTCAAATAGCCCAATCGATGTCATTCTAGGAAAGGATATGTGAAGCTACATATGGTACAAGGCATAGTAAATTGGCTTAAAATTCACCATTAGGCAAAGCGTGCTTTGTAATAATTTCCTTCGGGAATACTTGTCGTGAAATACTTTGTATCCCTTCTATTTAATTAGTGATCCATGAGACTAAACATCTTTAGTTATATTTGATCAAGCCTATCCCACTGTGTCAGTGTGTGTAAGCATTCCGTTCTACATCACCTCTGAGAAGGGTCATTAAGGCCTAATTATCCTAATGTAACAACAGCTCAACCATTGCCCCTTATAGTGAGGCAGCTTAGGACCAGATTTGAGAATGATGTGGACGTTCCGGACAAAAGCACCAAATTTTTTCCTGGTACTACTCATTACTCTAGCTTTAAATTTGGAAGGGGTACTACTTCCTCCAGGCTGATTATGGACTTTTAAGGCGGCCATTGTGTAAAAACCTATTTTTACCGATATATCAGCTGCAAAATGACTTAGACTCACTATCTTGGTGTCTAAACATACATTTTCTGGGGTATGGAACACACTTGTGGCATCCAGAATACTGCTAGGTGAACCTTTAGTACAGAACCATATAAGCTGCTTTATAAACGCGTACAGACTGACGAAAGTCAACAGAGTTGATGTACAGTTATTAGTCACTATATTCATTCCTGGTGCTTTTACTATTCATCTCACAGTTACAAGTTACTAGTAAATCAGTGGTTATGATTGTAATGGGTCCTGTCATCTTTATTGCTCGCAGTTACAACTACATAGGAGTGTGCACTTCCAAAGAGCTTTTTTGCACGCACATCGAGCACCACATCCATTCAGGCTCTTGCAGCCACACTTCACTAGTTCACTGCAGGCTTTGGAGGCCACAGAAATAGTGCTCCAGACAGGGACCCTAGACTGGCTGTCCCCATCAAGAGTCCAACCCCAACCCTCTGGTGTTGGAGCATGCTGTTCGCTCTGGTCACTGGTGGACCATATTCCAGCTTGGTAGATGGATCTCTTCGAGTGTTGCAATAGTGCATCCTGCATAGGGGGAATAGTATCCATTGTCCTCTCTTTCTGGCAGTACAGCTCCTTCCTTGCTTCATCAACATGTTCCAGGTCACTGGCCTTGTCGTACAGAACAACTGTGAAGCGCTCCAGTTGTTGGAAGTGTTGATCATCTGCATCTACTTCATGGTACGGGTTGAGTGCCATGAAGGTAAAGCCAGAGGTCACGTCAGGGTAGCATTTCCAGGCCTCCCATGCTGACTTTTTCCCCTTTCCAAAGAATGCAGAGGTAGTGTCACATCCTGTGAAACTGTGGAACAGAGGAAAGGCCATGGATTTCTCTGTGCCAAGGGCAGCATAGATGGCATTGATGTGATGATATGTGAAGTGTTTGCCTGTACCAAAGGCAACCCATATGCTCACATCCGGAGACAGAGTGATCAGGTGGTGGAATTTGCCAATGAGGATGACCACCACATCTGTGTCGACAGTTCGCACCATACAGTTGGTACATCCATTCAGTATGGCATCCTGTACATGAACCAACAACCTGGTATCTGCCTCCTCGTGGTCACATGGAGGCATTGAACGGTCAGTTCCTCTAAGAGTGACTGTGACTCCACATGTGATGATGACTTCCTTGCCTTCAGGCAGTCTACAGAGGCAGCCTTGCTGGAGAGGAATCCGAAGAGCTCCTGCTTGTTGTTCGAATCTCGCAAGAAATCAGCCCAATTTCCTGGGAGCTTGTTCTTACCAGCGACCTTTCTCCTAATGCCCTTTCCTCGCTTTTCTCTGGTAGACTCTTTAATGCTGATGGGGACGTATGTGTCCCATACCACATCAACCCTTTTGCAGTTTTCCAACTGTTTCATGATGTGTGGCAGAAAGACCTGGTCAGCATACTCATCAAATGTCACAATGCCAGCAGTGGGAAGCAGGTGCACCACAGCAACCCCATCCAGCAGCTTGACATCAATGTCATCTGGGGGGTCTTTTTGTGTGCCATGCTCCAAAATTTTCAGCAGATCAGATTTGTTTCCTGTGCACAGTTTCCCACCATTGGAGAGTGAAGGGGGACAAGGCAGGTTCTCATGTTTGAAGAATGCATTCATGTCGCTCTCCCTTTTCTGCATTATGATGTACAAGTGAGAGAAGAGAGCAACATCACTCTTCAGTGATGAAATCTTCCCTGCTTGCTTCGTCTTGGATTTTGGGCTTGGACACCTGAAGAGGGGAAGAGCATTCTTCTTTATGGGTTCATGGATTGAGCGTGTGCGGTCCACTATCACTTCTTTGTGATATTTAGCATACTGCTCTTTCCCAAGTTCATGCACTCTTCGCACTGTGTTCACCACAGACTCATTCAGAACATTCTGTGTGGTTAGTGCAAGTAACTCATCACCATCATAAAGGAATGGATTTCCCAGCTGACTTATGGCATCAGCCAGACTCTCGGACTGCTACCTGAAACTTCTCTGCAAGGAAAGTCCCTCTTCATGATGGTGATTGCACTCTTTTCCTTTTGCAAGATAATCCTCTTCAAACTCCTTCAGTATCCGTGCTTGGTCAGAACCTGAGACCATCCACTTTCTGAAGGCTGAGGGATTCTCAGTCAGTCCCACAACACCTCCAGAGCCCTTGACCTCGGCATTGTTTTGCTTGTGTGCTTGGTCTATTGGCATGGATGAAAACCTGTTGGTGGTTTTGTGTACAACCCAGTGACCATGTTCCTCGAACTCATTGAGGATGGATGCTGGTAGACTCTCCATGTCTCGTATGTGTACTGGGATCCACCGTGCATAGTTGTGGTGATCCAAAGCGAAGAACCATGGAACTATTGCTTTCAGACTTTCCACGTACAGAGCGAAATTTTCCTCGCGGTGTGATCTGACAAAGATGAGTCCCGCAAGCTCCATGTTCAGCACTGTATCCCAGTATTGAAAAGTTGGACTCTTCTGGATCATTTCTTGCTTCCATGCCTCTTTTGTGTCATCATTGTGTGGTCCCTCAGTTTGGAGGAAGGCATCTTGTTGGAGTTTTGCCAGAGCCACAGCAGTCACTTGGTGAGCGTGTCTGGTTCTGCTCAGATGTGAGGCCTTCAGCATGGAGTCAGCAGTTCCTGTGGATGCAATACCTGCTTCTAATAGAACATTCGTCCAGCCAGACCCCTCTAAGTAGTCCCCATACGTTGTCCAGATGGCCATTTCTATGTGTAGATGTCAGGTGATGATGTCAGGTGTGTCATCGTTGTGTTCCTTAACCCAGGAAATGTATGTTTAGACAGCAAGATAGTGAGTCTAAGTCGTTTGATAGCTGAGATATTGGTAAAAATAGGTTTTTACATGATGGCGGCCTTAAAAGTCCAAGATGGCTGCCATAATCAGCCTGGAGGAAGTGGTACCCCTTCCAAATTTAAAGCTAGGGTAATGAGTAGTACCAGGGAAAAAAATGGTGCTTTTGTCCGGTACGTCCACATCCACTTGCTAAGCTGCCTGACTATTAGCATTGATTCGACTCTAAATATACTAGCCATGACTAGTTATATTCGATTATAAATAAAGAGAGAAAAAAGTTGTGATGGTCATGTTATTATCATCATCATACGTGAGGATCCGACTGGTCTGTTAACCACTAAAGTCCGGCACAGATATCCTGACTAGCTAAAACTCCCGACGGGATGACGCCAAGACCGCCCTACGCGATACGACTCCCAACTAAAGACTTAAAGACTGAAAAACTGGTGAGAATACACATATCGCGACTCCTAAAGACTGGGGCGCTCACATGAAGATTCCTGTGCGCGAGATCGAGAGTTCGATTCCCAGTCGAGTCAAACCAATGACTTACAGAATTGATACTTGTCGCTTCTTAGCCTGGGCCTATATGTATGAGCTCGGGTTAGCGGTCGTAACCCTGCGTCGTGCGGATTTCCCGGGTTAGCGGCGAAAACTGTGTATGTATGTGTCGGGGTTAAACTAACTCGGCGAGCGTAAAGTCGCCTGCACTAACCCCATGCGAAAGGAGGGTTAAAGGTGGGGTTAGGCACCGACTCGGCCCAAATCTATTCAATGCGACCATATTTAACAGAATTAGATACGCAATAAGTGAAATTTTATCAATTTAACCCTAAATTGAAAGCGTTATTAAGGCTACTGCCGCATTGGTGGCGATATTAATAGTGTCGAATCGACGAATGTAAAGTAAACAAATCGCCGCCACATGGACGTCGATATCCATACCGTCCAACGTCAACTAAACATGGCCACCGCCGTCGCCGCCGAATCGGCGGGAATATATTATGCCCAAATCTATTCAATGCGATCATATTTAACAGAATTACATACTCAAATGGTGAAATTTCATTCAATTAACCCTAAATTCGAAGCAATATTAACGTAGCAGCTATATCAGCGGCATTATTCATATTGTCCAATCGACGAATGTAAACGCGCACACAGGGGTTCCCCAAAATCTATAAATAACTGAAACGTTAGCTAACTCGGGCGCGCTTTGGTCACATACATCCCCTGTGACACATTTGGAACTCTGGGGTTAGCTAACCCGGCACCCTCCTTTAACCCTGGTCCAGTTAAAAATTGACTCATACATATAGGCCCAGATGTTCAGCGTAAAGCTAGAGACAGACAGGACTTTACCCGACTTACTTAAAGTCAAGTCGGGTATGTTCAAGTCAGGTATGGTTAAGTCGGGCAAAGTCAAGTCGCGCAAAGCCGGGTAAGGTCAAGTCGGGTTGATGTCACACATATGCCGACTAACTAACGACTGACCGCTCACATATAATGATTCAAGAACAGCCCGATTAATTTGTCAAATCTCTGTCGGAAGCCGTAAAACTGAGTTTTAAGTTTGAAGTCCTCAGATCTGATCGGGTGAACACGCATAAAGACTGAAATGGCCGAAAAAACGAACTTTAGTCGCGAAACGGGCGTTTTTAGGTTTTATATGGGATACATGCATGTACCAGGGCCGCATTCAGGGTACACCTCTGAGTCGTCTCGGAGAAATTCCCGACATCACAATAGTCTGAACGGCAAAAGCAGTCAGTCGCCTCGAAAATGGCCACAACCATAGGGGGCAGCCATTTGCAATGGAAAAGAAGCGCCCTGATTGGCTGAAACCACTGAATTTGGCAGCCATTTTCGAGGTGCTGTTTGTCTCCAGTCTGAAAAGGGAGAGGTCTCCGAGGCGACTTGGAGGCATACCCTGAACGGAAATAAGCCAAAAGGCATCTCGGAGGCATACCCTGAACGCGGCCAACGCATAAGTCGGCAATAGATTGAATAGTTAGACGGGAACAATGTCACCAATAACATAACTGGATAAAAACATCAAATTTCCAAACCAAAATACACACCTGGATTTAATCCTACATATCCAATCTAGTGTTATGGGGCTGTCACACTACGACGACAAGCGGCTGACGACAGCCCAGCGACTTGGATTTTGTGAAAATCCGACGACATATGCAAATTCGGGCCAAGTTGGACGACAATCGGACGACAGTGCCGCGACAGTGCTGCGACATCGGCTGTCGTCGAAATGGGACGGTACAAACATGTGTGTTAGACTATGCGGCGGACCTGTTAGGAAGCAGTCTTCATGAGAAATATGAAGAATGGGACGGTGCAAACATGGCTCGTGAGTGTGATAGTGAGTGTGATAGTGAGTGTGATAGATGAGTGTGATAGTGAGTGTGATAGTGAGTGTGATAGTGAGTGTGAGTGTGATAGTGAGTGTGAGTGTGTGGTTTATCGCACACAGAGACACACACACAGAGACACACACACACAGAGACACAACACAGAGACTATGCGGCGGACCTGTGAGGAAGCAGTCTCCATATGATATATGAAGAAATGGGACGGTACAAACATGTGTGATATATACCCAACGGCCAACGGCCGTGGCGACAGCTTAACGACAAACACGACACCGTAGCGACAGCCGAACGACAGCGTCTGTCGCCGGGTGTCGTCGAGGTTTTTCAACATGCCCAAAAACCCGGCGACAGTGGAGAAACTGGAGGTGTCGCGGCGACACCCGAACGACAACTTAACGACACCGTAGCGACAGTCGACGACAGCCGACGACAGAGCAAAACGACAAGTCGTTGGACTGTCGTCGGCCTTGTCGTCGTAGTGTGACAGCCACATAATAGGCCCTACTGGTGAACAAGCACTATTATACCAACCCACCCACGGTGTACATATATAGCATAGAGGTGGAACATGAATTCACCAAAATCCAGGAAACGGAAATAGCCCTCTATGGGCGGTGCCATTTGTAAACTCGTGTTGAATAACATCCAAGCAAAAATCCAGCAAACGGAAACGGAAATCGCTCGTCGAGCTTTGCTACGCGCAGCACACAGGGTGGACGACAGCAATTGGTCAAAACAAATGCCCGCCGCCATAGAATTTGCCGATACGCATAGTTCAAAACGAAATAAATAACAATTTGGCATAAACGTGGATGCGCAAATGAAATATTAATAGTTTACTCCGCGGAAACGACGGCTGTATTCGGGTCACTCAAGTTGAAAGAATTTCAAATCGAATCCGTTGCAGAGTAGCACAAGCCAAGTCGCAGAACAACTACACTGGTCCCTCGCTACAGATCTTCCATATATGGTGTGATGACTTCACTGGGACCAGTGTATGTGTTCCTCCACACTACTCTGCAGTGGCAATCCATAGGCCCAATTGATGGTATTTGGGGTCAGCGATTGGTTAATAATATATCAAAACAAATGCCTGCTGCCATAGAATTTGCCGACATGCACAGTTCAAAACTTTGATTTTATTCAAAATTAAAAGAAATAAAGAACAATTTGCCATAAACATGGATGCACAAATGAAATATTAGTAGTTTATTCCTCGGAAATGACGGCCGTATTCGATTATCACAAGCGTGACTCGGGTCACCCGAGTTGCTAGAATTTCAAATGGAACATTGCGAGTGGAGTAAAAAAACACAAAAAACTTTGCTGTAGTTATATTCGGGGGTCGGTTCTAAGCATTGCTTATTCATATTAATTATTGTCTTATCTAATTTATTATTAAGAAATACAAAAAATATAGTAACTATCCAGATTTACATCACTGCATCAGTCTGATCAGAGACAGACAGTTCTTTCCACGGTGAATAACCTAATAAATTTCTGTAATATTCACCCTCAGAGCTATGGGTAACATTCCTTATAATTTCTCACGTAGCCCATATATTGCAACACACCAGACTGAACAGTGCTTAAAAAGTTATTTTTGTTATTGTTAATTTGTGCATTAATTATCGCTCACATACTACATCATTCTGCTACGCGTTGTCAGTTGTTAGACAGATGGCAACGCGTAGTTGATTCTTCTATTGATTTCACAATGTTGATAAATCATTAAATGTGTATATATGTACCTAGTACTTACTGCATGTGTGGCACAGGTTAATGGTAATACATTAGATACAACAATCAACATGCACTAATGCAGTAATGCGTGACCTCCAGCAGACTCAGTTAGCCTGCGTTAAAACGGGTTGAGAATCGTGGTCAGAGATAGTCTCTAGATCATGTGAAAAAAAAACCGAGGGTACCACATAGGCATAATCAACGCAAAAACGAGGGGCGCAATGAGATTATTTTATATGTTGGGAAGTTAAAGAGCTACTACTGCTATACTCCAATCACTTGTCATTTTTAGTTAAACCTGATTTTATCAACTGAAGTGAAATGGTTATTCGAGTTTTAGTACTCCGTACAACCGTCAGGTGGGGTATGTGGTGACTTCCAGAGAACCGGGAAAAGCGAGAAAGATTAAACGTCGCAGTACTCTCCATAGACGTTAGGTGTCGCCTCGTCTCCCGGCCTCCGCTGGTAGCGGGAAGCATGCTCACTACAAGCGACCCCCTCGTGGGTACCAGCTGGATCACGCTAGTTCCACGAGACCCTAGTCTTAGCACTTTGGTGTAAATATGTTGAATTAATTAGAGTTTGGGAGGGAGATGGCGGAAGAAGTGTACTGTATTGTTGATTGGGCTCCTTCAAATTGAACTTTAATTGCGTGATTTAATGGGGATTTGGCCAGCTGTCGATTATATGAGCCGAGGCCATCATGGCAAGGAAGCAACGAAGAGAGCGGACCGAAGTTAGCTGCGTGATCAAGTATCTTGTGTTTGGATTCAATGTGGCGTTTTGGGTAAGTACTAAAGTAGTGAATGAGTCAACGCTTACTCAAGTCAAGAGTCAAGTTACCCATTCAGGGCTCATTGGGTAGGTATGTGAGTAAAAAATTCAAAATCCTCCAATTCCAGTGCAACTTGGCTTATTTGAAAGAGGATGAAGAGACAAAGAAAATGACACTTAAATCGTTGCAATCCATTGAGAAATAAAGAAGTTACGATTTTTTTCATTATTTTTAATTAGCCAAATTCTGTCCTCACAATTAACCTTAAACCAAATGAAGAAGGTGTGATAAAAACATACTGCCTTCCTAGGGAAAATACTGTAACTTTCTTATTTCTCAACGAATTCACAAAATCTTTGAAGTATCTGAATGCCAGAAGAATTCTCTATCTAGATCATTCACAAAATTCACCATTGAACAGCTGAAAATAATTATTAATAATGACCAAACATAATAATTATTAGGTTCACACCTTATTTTTTGTATTTCTTGAGTCGCTAGAAAAAACTTTCCTCGAGCTCGTTACTACATTTCTCTTGCAAATTTCCTCATGGTATTTCACAGATACATCAATAAATACATATAGAATGGGAAATAAATGTTATAATTAGGGACCAAACCTGCTTTGGTGTGCAATTTTGGTGATGATTGCATTTGTGTGCAATTTGCAGAATTTCTTGAGTCACCATTTTGTTATTCCCATTTGGCATGATTTTGTAAACAAAAAAATTCTGCGAGCTCGTTAATACATTTCTCGTGCAAATTGCCTCCTGTTATTTCACAGATACAACAATAAATACATATAGAATGGGAACTATATATTTTAATTAGGGACCATACCTGCTTTGACATAGATTTTTGATGATGATTACTGCATAAAATCTCCTCAGTTGGGGGAAATTCTTCCAGTGACAGAAATAAACTGTCATTCAGAAAAAAAATAACACGAGGCAATAGCTTACTAGGTCATCTATGACATCATACTCATTACATATGCAAAAACATATTTCTAGCCAATCAGGAGGCATTTATTTGGAGCGCTGTACTGTGTACTGTGACAGTGTGAGTCTTTATTTACTAAATAACAGATTCACCCTAGATATAAGATTCACCCTGTACCTGTAGATAGTGTAGTAAGGATGAAGAACAACCCATTACATAATTCTTAATCTAATTTTAAGAAGAAAAATGTAATCTTCACATACCTTTTTGTATAATATACACCCGCAACTTAAATAAAGAATTGATTAAAATAATGTAAATTAATACTAGACTCGAGACATTTTCGAGTAGGCATTTAGTCTTTTTGCATTCTTATTTCATCAACTCTGTGGGGTATACACTGGTACTGGGAACTCCACTTCCCAAGTTCCTCACTTCCTGTTTATACTAAATCGGTTTTTGCTCGTATTTAGAGTAGGTCTAGGACTAGGTTGTTATTCACCCTAAAGGGCGCATTCCATATATACGTTATGCGAATGCCATCATTCCATACACGCGTAATGCGTTATGCGTCACATGACTGGCTATATTTAAAAAATAAAAATAAACAATTATTCTCCATACTGCTCTGTATATGACCAAATATTGCATTTATATCTATGTACCTTTTTGTACGTCACATGGGGGTTCCTACCTTTATTATAACCAAATTATAGATAAGTATTCATATTTCTGTGCATATGGTAGCATTTTTAGCTTTCCCATAACCGTCAGTCTCCCGATTGGGACGGTCCTAACATCCTAAACTGAGTCATGTTAGGACCGTCCTTTTTGGTCACACGACTGGCTATATTTAAAAAATAAAAATAAACAATTATTCTCCATACTGCTCTGTATATGACCAAATATTGCAGTTATATCTATGTACCTTTTTGTACGTCACATGGGGGTTCCTACCTTTATTATAACCAAATTATAGATACGTATTCATATTTCTGTGCATATGGAAGCATTTTTAGCTTTCCCATAACCGTCAGTCTCCCGATTGGGACGGTCCTAACATCCTAAACTGAGTCATGTTAGGACCGTCCTTTTCGGTCAACAAAACGGCTGTCCATAATTATCAGTCGCCTCCTCCAGCCTTATATCAATGGAAAAATGCGACTGATGCTTTTCTATTCGTACCACCTTGTCCCGGCTGTCCGTAATTATCAGTCGCCTCCTCCAGCCTTATATCAATGGACAAATGCGACTGATGATTTTCTATTCGCACCACCTTTACGCATTACGCACCGATCGCTACATGGAGCGATCGGGATAATAGATTTCTTTCGCATTCGCATTACGCTTGTATGGAATGTAGCTCATAGGTTTCAAGGCGTTTCGATTTTTTGTCGCATTCGCATTACGCGTATATGGAATGCGCCGTTTACTCTCAATAGGTATGTTACAATATTTTTTTTAATGTACCGTATAGAAATGATACTCATACCATTCTAAAGAGCCAAACAAATGCTTTTAAATAACACCAAGATCATGCATATTGGTCTAGTATTAAAAAACTTATGATTTTTTATTTATTTAAAATCGCATGTTTTTTTGTCCTGTAATTAGACTGAAAAAAGGGGAATGGGTGTGACCCCCCATGCGCACAAGTCGCGCAAGGCAGAGGTGACAGTTGACACACACAATACTTTCCGATTCAAAATTAACCACGTTCGATGTATATGATCGTGATAATATTTGGTTTTACCTCGGTACTAAGCCTCTGGCTACTCGTGGTCGAGGGAGAAGGAAGCAACATCTGGGTTCAGCAATTAGCATATTCCGCGCATAACAGGAGGACGTTAGGAGCAGCTCAGCAGTTTTTACCAGGATTTACTCAGTTTCTATCGTAAGTACCTGGTCATAATTTGACATAGAGTTGTATGAATACTCATAGCACAGACTTCTCAACTTTTTTACAAGTTGTTGTTACGTTTTTACACTTAATTGTAAAGCTGTGCTTTTATCCGGTGCCGTAGAGATTGAGGCATCCATTTAGTTTTTGCCGCCCATTGCCGAACGGAGAGACGTGTTGGCAGGAGTCATTTCGTCGCTTAGATAGGGTTATTGCCGCCTGTTGCCGAACGGAGAGACATGTTGGCCGGAGCCATTTCATCGTTACGTTAGTTTTTTCTGAGGCGTACCTCCGAGTTTCATAATATTTTCTCCGTTCCGTTGGCGTAGAAGCCACGGGAAGGAAAAGTGTGTGGAACAGAGAGCGTGGGCGGGAACAGTACACTGGTCCCGACCCCTCATTTGGTTCGGTTCACCCGACCGTTGCTTCTCGATAAACCTTAGCTTATCACGCCTGGTATAATGCTGGTGTAAATACAGTTTTATTACCGTTAGTGCTGAGGGCACCTTATAGCACTGTTCCACTGGTTCAGTTGCTCCTTGAGCACGCCGTTAACCCAATTTTATTGTGTTACAGACGACTCAAGATGGCCGCGAAGCGGGGTACCAAGGGTGCTCCACACACCGTGAGCGATGGGGACGTGACCCCTAGCCGGCAATCTGCTGCGTCACGTGACCGATCGCCTGAGGCAGGGCCCTCCCAAGCCGATGGTTCGGCTAATACGTGAGCAGCTGCAACAGCTGCTCCCTACACCACCCTCTAAGACTTCTACGAAGACGCACGCCTCCTTGTCGGATCAATGCGACTGGGAGGATTTGTCCGATCAACAAACCACAGACTCGGAGGTGGCCTTGGGGGAAAAGCGTAAGCACCCCAAAAAGTATTCGTCAGGAGGGGATGAATACTACAAGGCCAGAAATAAGATCAGGAAGGTCAACAGAACCAAAAGGAAATCCAAGTCAAAAAAGAAGAAGGCAAAGTCATCTTCTTCTGACTCCTCTGACGATTCCACAACAACGGACTCAGAGTCCGACGACCCACATGCCGGCACTTTTGCCGACATAACCGAAAAGGTGGCCAAGAAAATCAGGGCAGTAAAAAAGAAACGGATCAACACCTGCTCCCTCTTGCGTAAGAACTTAAGGGGTCATTTAGACACCTTTAAGCCCGCGGAGACACTTACAAAGCTCGCGGAACAGTACACTGGGATTAAAGGAATCCCAGATGCAACCATCAAAGAGATGGACGAACAAGTGACGATGAGTGAGGACAGGAGGAAGTTCGAAACCTGTCTCCACACTGTCCACAAAGGGGTACTGGTGGCGCTCGCGGCAATAATGCAGGTAGCCAACCGGATGATGACCGGTAACAAGTTTATTACGGTCACAGCTGATATGAATTCGGCGATCGCTGCTCTCACAGCCACCAGCAACTTCCTCTCGTACCGTCGTTTCGAGAAAATCTACAAATCGGTAGCCACGGACGCCGGCAAACAGGTCGCACGTTCAAAGAAGGTCGTAGACAACGATGGAAAGGAGTACACCCTCTTCTTGGCACCAAAGGCAAGCCGCTGGACCACACCAAAGTGTTTGGGGGCCAGCTCCAATACCTGTTCAAACAGGTCGAAACCCAGGCCAAGCAGTCGAAACATCTGGATGGCAAGAAGGACACCAATGCCACACCCTGCCACGACTATTACATTCGCTTGTGCCAAACGAAAACATCAGATTTCCATCATTTAGCTCATTTTTAACCTGAATAATTAGGTGAAGATTGCTGAACCCGGATGGTGCTTCCTTCTCCCTAGCCCACGACTATCCGAGGCTTGTACCTCGGGAAAACAGGAGTTATCCATCATCTGTACCCAGGTAAGATTTGTATAACTATACTATATATCGTGAGAACGAACGAATCAACAGAAATGCAAAATTCGAAAACGATGACGTCGGGAGAGGTTTCCTTAACTATGACATCATCGGGATTCCCGGTACCCCCATCCGTTAGCCAATGAGAAGCGATTTTGGTAGAGTTGTCGGGACCCGTTCGCGCATTCTCGATCACAGAGATCATTCTCGATCACAGCGATCAGGGATGACACCTGCACGATCAGGCATGACGCATCACGGGGATGTCAACATACCTACTCTCAAGTAGGTATGTGACAAAAAAAATCGAACTCCTTGAATAATAAAACAAAAGGGACAACTGGAAAGAGCTCGAAAAGCCCTTTAACATGACACCAAGATTATGAGAATGGGTGGACCAATAAACCACCACATACTTTTTGAGGCAAGTCTCGGAAAAAGTGATAAACACAATTGCATTCCTGAACGCGCCAATCATGATGTACTCATCACAATTTCCCCAAACTCAACAGTATATAAGATTAATAATGGTTACTCACCACAGTCTACTTTTTAAATGTTTCAGATTGATATAAAAGGGTGAATTTGCAGGTTGAAATTGAGTGAACTTGTTATTCGAATAGCAAAACTTGACCAAATTGAAATATTTTAAAACTAAGATGTAAAGGGATTCCCATACTACATAATAGACTAGGAATACCCAAGATTGACCGATGCAAAGCGACCATAGAGGCCTTTTTCTACACCCCTCCACCAACAAGGTGGGATTTGCTGGATCAGTTTTGTGGTAAGAAAATATCCGCCACTGGTCGGCGGTCTGGCACATACCTATCTCAAGTCTCAACTCTGGGACCGAGTGAATCTTTTAAGTTATATCTAGACCGACCCATACCCAGACTACTCTAGCTTAGGACTAGGTCGAAGTGAATCTTTTATCTAAGTATTTACTAGTGCCATGATCTAGTGGTCTTACAGGACCAACCCTGGTCTAGTGACTAATCAAACCAATGACTTAATAATTGATATTTGTCGCTTCCTAGACAGGCGCTCAGGATTGTTAGGATAGGTATATACCCTCCTATCCGCACATGATGCCACTATCGTCGAACCATTATCACACAAACCATTGGAGGTTAATTTCACAGACAAGGAGTCAATAACGGCGATTTTAACCTCCATAAATTGCATAATGTGAATGGTAGGTACCCTCCATCAATTGTCTAAACATCCAAATTATAATTTCATTGGAAGCTCCAATGATTCAAAAGCAATATGCTTTTTGAATTTTTTTAATATTCCAAAATTTTAGTGAGAAATGTGCATTTGAAAGTTGTTGACTTTCAGATCTTTTGTCTTATCTAATGTAGGTACCCTCCTTAAATTTTCAAAGGGGTCCAAACATTCAAATTATAATTTCACTGGAAACTCAAAGTATCACTATCAAGAGCAATATGATTTTAGAATTGTTAAAACATTCCAAAGTTTGAGTAAGATATGTGCATTTGAAAGTATCACTTTATGGAGGTTAAACTCCTTAATAAGGCACTTCTCTTTTGAATGTTTGGACCCCTTTGGAAATTTAAGGAGGATACTTAGGGTAGGGCAAGAACGGGTTGGCTCAGTGTCAGGATAATGTGACTGAGTGGGATATCAGGTCATGATGCTGGCGACATGGTCTCCAAGTGGGGCAGCACTATAAAGTCACCGCAAGTTCGCACTGTCAAAAGTCGGTACCCATCCTGATATTACTGTAGTAGTCTGCATTGCCCTCTCAGTCAAGTAACCGCATACACAGGGAGGAGTGGGTAGTATGGTGATATCAGGGAGCCTAGGTGGTGTAATGGTTAGCACACTGGCCCGGAATGCAAAGAAATGTGGGTTTGAGTCCCACTCTAGGCGCAATATTTCCCATTTTCATCACCCCCACGCGCTGTATGGTTGTTGAACCTACCCTGTGTATGTATGTCTAAGTGCATTGCCTGTATGTATGTAATTGTAAGCATTAAATGATCATTTAAAGACTTACAATTCCAGGGGGACGAGTGTAGTAGTCTGCACTGACCTCTCAGGCAAGTAACCACATAGACAGGTAGGCATGGGTAGTGTGTTGATATCAGGGAGCCTAGGTGGTGTAATGGTTAGCACACTGCCCAGAATGCAAAGAGATGTGGGTTCGAGTCCCGCTCTAGGCGCAATATTTCCCATTTTCATCACCCCCACGACAATGGTTGCTGTGACCATGATCCTGTACATGCTAAGCGCTGTATGGTTGTTGAACCTGCCCTGTGTATGTATGTATGTATGTATGTAATAGACTACATCACGGTTCCGACTGCGCATGTGCTGAAAACGGCCGTGGGAGCAAAGCAAAGGCGTACGGCCATTGAGTTTGCCAATAAACGCACTGAAAAACTTCAGTGTTATTCAAAATTAATAGAAATCCAAAACCCTAACCTTATAAATTTAATATAATCTTTTTGTTAAACATGTTTTCTATATGTGTTCCAAGCGGTTTGTGCCTAGGTGATGTTGTTTTATCAATATTTTACTTTTTCTGTATGGAGATTGCTCACTGCCATTGACAATGCATTGAGTACTCTGGCTATGGCTCTAACACTAGTCTGAGTGCCTAGATCTGTCTAAATCTAAATGCACATGGCATAAGATGTGCTGATTATATTGATATAAATGCAATGCTGGATAAAAGATTAATATCTTAATTTATTATATATATTTTTTTAGTTAGTATTCTATGTTTCAAACAAGAGCTGAGATGAGCTGAAACTAGCACATTTCATTGCTGCACCCAGTGTATTATCATGTGCCATGTGCTTTTGGGGGGAGTTGTTTTGCTCTGATACATCCCACAATGCACCGCACCGCTGGAACCGTGATGTAGTCTATAGTAAGCATTAAAAAACTTACAATTCCAGGGGGACGAGTGTAGTAGTCTGCACTCACCTCTCAGGCAAGTAACCCCATACACAGGTAGGGGCGTGGGTAGTATGGTGATATCAGGGAGCCTAGGTGGTGTAATGGTTAGCACACTGGCCCGGAATGCAAAGAGATGTGGGTTCGAGTCCCGCTCTATGCGCAATATTTCCCATTTTCATCATCCCCACGACATTACCTTAGATGTTACCAGGACGTAAAACTCAAATAAACAAACAAACAAATCTTACAGGACCAGCTAACACTGTGCCTGTGCCATGATCTACTTGTCCAAAGGACCAGCTAACACTATTCACTGTGCCTGTGTCACGGATGAGTCGTTCTACAGGACGTGAGGGGGATTGGTTCCCGCGGAATGTGGTGACTAGGTTTATTAGAGCGTCGCACGGTCGTGGTAAAGGCTTGACAAAACTGATTTATTTTTAAATATTGGACATTATGCTCTTTGCGTAGCAACAGCAGAACGTGAGAGATTTAATCATTTTTACAACGATCATTTCATAAGCAGTTAGCTGATATAAATATCATCCTTCCAGACCAGTCATCTTGACCACATTATTATGTTCGGTTTGTGTTCCTTTATGCATTTTTCATGTAATTTAGACTTGCATAATCTGATGAAATCATATTTTCCTAACCCTCACTTACCTAATTTTGATGGTACATTTCCAACAATGATACTGATGCATTCAGTACTCATTTAATGCTCCACATAAAGAATATTAAATCTGCATAATACGATGAAAGTATCAGATTTTCTAAACCTAAGCACTTACATAGATTTGATTCTATAAATGCAACTTTGATACTGGTGCAGTTATTAAGCATTTGTCTGCATATAAAAGGGTACTAAGTTAATTTAATTAAAAAACCCATTACTGCTGAAGCCTATGGTGTCAGAGTTTTGGCATGCTTGCCAAAATTAATTCGACATTTTTTCCACTCCAAATATCTCCAAAGTTAGCGGCCATTTATAATAAAAGTTTCTTAAAACTGAAGTACTGTTGATTACACTGATCAATCTAATGTACTTTCCTCAGGAAATGGCAGAAGCTCAAAACCATCGGACTACATGCAACTTTAATAGAATATATTACACTGCACTTAATTGTGTACTGAGAATGCGTATTATTAAAGCCTCATGGGTGTTGGTGTAGTTGAGCTTGGTGCTCTTGTGCTACTATGCGCAAACCGCGCATCTATAACATTCAGGATTTCACGGGTGCCAGTGTATTTGACTGATGCACCTGCACGATAGACCTATTTCATATGATGTCAGCATAGGTATCTAGGTCAGTGCGCTCTCTGTTTGGCTGCAGGATGACACACTGTCACACTGCAAACTCAATGGCTATGAGCAATCTTCATACAGAAAATGTGAAATATCTTTAAAACCACACCACCTAGAAACAAACCGCTTGGTACACATATAGAAACCAGCCCGTGAGCAATCTTCATACAGAAAAAGTTAAATATATCTAAAACCACACCACCTTGAAACAAACCGATTGGAACACATATAGAAAACATATTCAACGAACAGATTATAGTAAATTTACATGGTTACTGGTCGGCCTTTATATTAATTTTGAATAAAATAAACGCTTTGCACCAGCAAACTCAATGGCAGTGTGCCTTCGTTCTGCAGTCAAGCTGCATGCGCATACACAATGTTTATAAACATTGAAATGGGTGTATGCTGCTCGGCGCTTTAAAAAAAAGGGTGAGCAGAGACATCCAGCACATTGATGTGTTCACCAAATTTATTTTGCATGCATTCACAATAAATGGCTTTTAAAATTGTTTAGCCATTTGTATTGTAAATTTCAAGCAAATAATCTTGCTTATAACAGTCAGCCTAATATATTTATCTAAAATATTCAGCACTAACAGATAATGTAACTTTAATGTATTACATAAGCACCATGACCCGATATCCCAAACAGTCACATATTATGATACTGTGCTAACCAGTCCTTATCCTATTTTATTAATACAGAGCGCCAGGCTCGGTAGCGACAAGTATCAATTTAATAATTCATTGGTTTGACTCGGGTGGGATTCGAGCTCTCGACCTTCCACACAGCATTCGTTAAGGTTCTTCCTTTCTTCTAAAACCTTACCTATAGGGTTCCTTGAAATACGGAAGTGTTCGGATCAGTTTTAAGGGATGATGCCCTCCCTATTGGTCTCCATGTTTTTGTTTGTTTCGAATAGATCATTGTCAAGTAACAAGTCGCGTCCCTCGCATTGTTACTGTTAGGTAACTGACCGCGTTCCTCACATTTATAAGTAACAAGCACACATCCCTCGCATTGCTAAGTAACAGCCCGCGTCCCTTGCGTTGCTAAGCACCAGATTGGCACCAGCAATGCTGATGCAGACCTTTTGTCCGCTATCCGAGGCTGCCGGCATTTCTGTCCTGTCGCAATCGGAGTGGAATTGCCCTTGTAATTCTTGCTACCAGCGACATGCTGGAAGACTAAGGACGGCTAGGCTCGCCCGTCGGCAGTCACCTGGTTCTCCTCAGTTGCTATGGAAACCGTGTTAAAGAGCCGCTGTGCCTGACTGCAGGCGACGCAGGCTGCCGCTGAGCCGTGCCAGTATGTGCAGGTGTTTGAACAGTTTGTTTACTTGAAGGTTGAATTTGCTGAATAAGTAACCTCGTTGAATTGGTTGAATAAGTAACCTTGCGTCAATTGTTCACCGGACCTGGTGGCCGCATCGGTAGAGCACATGCTTCTCATGCGGAAGGTCAGGAGTTAATCCCAGCCAAGTCAAACCAATGACTTACCAAATTTATACTTGCCACTACCTAGCCTGGCGCTCGGCATAACTAGGATAGGGAAAGGACTGGTTAGCTCGGTATCGGGGTAATGTAACTGTGTGGGATATTGGGTCATGGTGCCGGCGGCCAGATCTCCCAGTGGAACAGCACTATTAAGTCGCCATGGGTGCATACTGTCACAAGTCGGTACCCATCCTGATAGGACCATATATGTTGCCAGGACATAAAACACTAACTAATAAATGTCCTGGGTTCACAAACGTCACTGAAAGTCTTGAATGTTCTTGAATTTAGATTTTTGGTTTGAATACCGTCAACTGTTCTTGAATTTAATTGTATGTTCTTGAGAGTTCTTCTTAAATCTCCCCTCCCATTCCAACCCCCTATATATGACAGCCAATGATATGCAGTGATGTTTGTGTTAATACAATTTTGTAATCAAAATGTTGAGTGTCTCCTTTAAAATGTTCTTGAATTTGGTGGCCAACCTTTTGTATGAACCCTGCTCACATCTGTTAAGCGACACATTGTCTTGTGCTAATCTGAGTGAGTAGTTGTGTTGTGTGGGTGGTGGTGGGTTGTGGGTGTGAGTACCCACTGTTGCTCGTATGTGACGAACTGTATGATCTCAGATCTTGCCAGCACAAAAAAAAAAAAACACCTAAAATAACCGCAAACATTGTGACATGCATCACCGCAATCTCAATGCATCTAAGAATAACATGACCTACTTGGTAAACACTGCTTTATTTATTCACGATCAAATATGACTAGGCATACTTTGTATGTCTTGAAATATTATATTATATCGTATCATATTATATTATAATGGTGCTGGGCAGACCAGTTCAGACCTACTAGGTTCGAGCTCAAATAGCCCATTAAGATACATCAAATATTCATTCATATAAGGAACCCCTGGTAAAGTCATGTGACCAGATCTTTAAATTGTCTAATCGTCTTAGCAATCACCAGGGGCTGACACGGAAAATAGAATTGTTCTTTAGAATAAAGATGGTTCCCTAAAGAGAAAGCTCTGGTTGGGTGTAGTGGTGCTGGTGATGCTACATACCCGTTAACTTACTAGCAGTATCACCAATCCCAGAGGACCGGACGCGTTGGTCGAATTGGTAAAGCGCAGACTTCCCGTGCGGAAGATCAGGAGTTAGAATTGCAGACAAGTCAAAACCAATGAGATATATAAAATTGATACTTGTCACTTCCTAGCCTGACGCTCTGCATTAATAGGATAGCACATGAATCCGTTAGCACAGTATCAGGATAATGTGACTGTGTGGGATATCGGATCATGGTACTGGCAGGCTGGTCTCCCAGTGAGGCAGCACTATGACGTCGCCATGAGTGTGCACTGTCACAAGTCGGTACTCATCCTGATATGACCTTAGATGTTGCTAGGATGTAAAATTCCAACAAACAAACCAATCCTAGATACGAGGATGTGGCTCTCCGTAATGCGTGGCCTCCATCCGGTAGGGGCATCCTGGGGAGCACTGAAAGTAGCACTGTCGCAAGTCGGTACCCATTCTGATATGACCTTAGATTTTGTCAGAATGTAAAACCCCAACAGATAAACTTGATTAAATAAGTTACATCTTTGCCCTTTCCCTATTGCGTCATTGGACGTATTCGACTGGGACCTTTCATCCACATAATTTAGTCTCCGCCCACCTGCACAGTGAACTTGGTTTTGGAATGGAAATAGGACTAGTCAAATGGCTTCAGTAGTTTCAGAGCTGTACTTTTCAATTGCAAATGGTGGCCCAATAGGTGGAAGTCATTTGCAATGGAAAAGAGCCAATCAGAGTGGTTCTTTTCAAATGCAAATGAAAAGAACAGCTCTGATTAGGGGGACAACCGTTTGCATTTGAAAAAAAATCAACTCTGATTGGCTCAAATCACTGAATCTTTCCATATCAGGCATGTTGAAATACACCACATGACCATGTGAATAGTACGCATAGAAACCCACTTCCGGTCCCAGGCGAGTAGGAATTTTAAAACAAATATTTTGATATTCGCATGGAAATGCCCAGTCGAATACGTCCATTGCCTCTCTGGATGTCCCTGGGCCCTTCTCTTCCCTGATTGACTGGTTGGTACCTCACCCATGTACTTTGGTCACGGATGTGTGCGTTACAAGTCGTGCTGCCCCCTACACGCATGCTCACTAGGTCCTGCTCCAGTGCATCTCCAACTAGATAAAAGGTTCTAGCAAAAACTGCTTCAAATAGGAATTAACTGGAGGTAGTGGTTCCAATGCACAGTATTTATTTATATTGGCGTAGAGTTGGTTAAATGCAAGAGGATGCAAAAAAAACACCAAAAAACCCTAAAAATCCAAGATGGCAACCTGCTCCAGTGCATCTCCAACTAGATAAAAGGTTCGAGCAAAAACTGCTTCAAATAGGAATTAACTGGAGGTAGTGGTTCCAATGCGCAGTATTTATTTATATTGGTGTAGAGTTGGTTAAATGCAAGAGGATGCAAAAAAAAAAAAAAAAACCCAAAGCCCCTAAAAATCCAAGATGGCAACCACAGAATGCTCTTGATTTGACTTTTAAAGTCTATTAAACTTCATGATTTCATAAATTGTTCATTGAAATATAGTGGGCTATGATAAATGAGCATTGGAACTATATATATATTTAGAACATTAATCTTGCAAAATCATGTGGTTATTTCATTAGCCTAACCTCCTGACACTTTTTTTAATGGGTTGTTCAGCAGCCTTGTCACAGAGGCGGGACTGCCGCTGCCATTTCTCAGTGGGGCAGCACCGTAAAGTCGCCATTCGGTACCCATCCCGATATAACCTTCGATGTTGCTAGAACGTAAAACAACAAAGCAAACAAATAAGTACAGGAAGCTACACCCTTGCTGGGCAGGTTTCTTGGGCATGTCCGCTGCAGCTCAGGGATCAAAGAATTTCGCGGATTTCCAGAGTTTTTTTACTGTACCTACTGCAATCCTGCAGCACGATCAACGTATAGGCACTACTAATACGTTGTTTTACGCTGCAGCACCATTAGCGTATACTAATATGTGATGCCACGCCGCATCACTATCAGCGTATACTACTAATAAATGCTTCAAACGTCGCAGCACTGTCAGCGTATACCAATATATATATGAAACCCGACTTCCAGGAACTTTCCGCGATTCCCTGACAATGCTAAACTTATGGGACAACATCAGCATTTCTGCTTATTCCCCCCGGAGACCCCTTTCATCCCTGGGAGCTGCTTGTTGGGCATGCTTGCTTTACATGGTTACTGTGCATGTGGTGATGATGTCTGCATTGTGTTTCAGCTCATGGGCGGACTGCTGCTGGCTGCAGGCATCTGGGCTTGGTCTGAGAAGGACATGTTCACCAACATCAGCAAGCTCACCAAAGTGCCCATGGACCCCGCCTTTCTCTTGATCAGTGTCGGTTTCATCATCTTCATCATCGGCTTCACAGGTTGTGTTGGAGCACTGCGGGAGAACACCATTCTTCTGCTGGTGGTAAGTGTATATAATAGGTCACACCTGTATGTGGGTGCGCACCGCTCTCCTGTAACTGTTTGGTGGTAAGTGTTGACAACCCAATGTCTGTAGTGCCATCTGTTAGCCATGTGGAAAGTATTGTCATTAATGTGAAGTGGTGTGTCACTTGTGTCTGATGTAGAAAGTAGCATGTCATTAGTGCCACTTTTGTCTGATGTAGAAAGTAGCATGTCAATAGTGCCACTTCTGTCATAGAAAGTGGTGTGTCATTAGTGTAATTTCTGTCTCATGTAGGAGCACACTGGAAATGGCCGCCAAGGCATGGAATGCGCAAACGGTGAAAGAAAGACAAATCCCTGACCTAAAAACGTACAAAAAATATCTGTGCAAAATAAAAACTTGGAACCCCAACTGAACTGCACCACAAGGGGGCAGGTGATATGTCACGGCCCACCAACTGGACAGCCCAGGGCGGGATAACCGGAAATATAAAAGCCAGATAACATATCCAACAACAATATAAATCAAATCAATTTCAAACAAACATAACTCAACCACCTATTACATACACGCCTATGGACATGTAAATAAAATAGGCTAGTATAGAATTAAGTAGAAAAAAGTGGGAAAATCTTCCCAAGAAAACCCCAAAACACTAACATAGAACCTTAAGAAAACAACTAACATAGTAATAAGAATAGAACAAAAATACAATTCCAAGAGGGCCCAAAAAAACTAACATAGGCTACTAAACGTACCAACATACTATCTATCTGCTACTGAAATGCAGACAATCAAATAACTTATCAGCAGCTACTGTTTGGTAAGACAACACCAACACTACAACTGGCCAGCATTGAAAACAAGCCTGGGTACCCAGGCTTACATGCTATGGACAGAAAAAATACAGCCTCAATAAAAAAATATATATATAAAAAAATGTAGATAGTAGTGTCATTTGTGCCACTTCTGTCTCATGTGGAAATTGGTGTGTTATTAGTGCCATTTCTATCTCATGTAGAAAGTACTGTCATTAGTGCCACTTCTGTCTCATATAGAAAGTAGCATGTCATTAGTGCCATTTCTATCTCATGTAGAAAGTAGTGTGTCATGAGTGCCATTTCTATAATATGTGGAAAGTAGTATGTCATTAGTGCCATTCCTATCTCATGTAGACAGTTGTGTCATTAGTGCCACTTCTGTCTCATGTAAAAAGTAGCATGTCATTAGTGCCATTTCTATCTCATGTAAAAAGTAGTGTCATTAGTGCCATTTCTATCTCATGTAGAAAGTAGTGTCATTCATGCCATTTCTGTCTCATGTAGAAAGTAGTGTGTCATTAGTGCAATCTCATGTAGAAAGTAGTGTCATTAGTGCCACTTCTGTCTCATCTAGAAAGTAGTGTCATTAGTGCCATTTCTATATCATGTAGAAAGTATTAGGTCATTAGTACCAATTCTGTGTCATGTAGAAAGTAGCATATTGTATTATCAGTAACGTTTTCATTTCAAACTAACATTTGCTGCCACAGACGTGTCCCTGTGTATTTCCTGAAGCTGTTAAGACAAGCATCTGACATTGCATTGCAGCACTCACAATCGCGTCTACTTCTCTATTCCACCAATCAGGTTTCCCGCAGTATGTGAAAGTCCTTTCTATGTATTGTCTGTTCATTTGTTCATTTCCTTCTTCAATTTACTGTTGGTTTTGTTCATTGTTTTGTTAGTAAATTGTCACGTGAAACCTTGGACAGACTGGGGTAATCAGCACCCAGATGTTTATGTAGGACAAGCTGGGTAATCACAATGAACATGTTTATGTTTAATTAGGACAAGCTGGGAAATCATCACTGACATGTTTAATTAGGACAAGCTGGGTAATCATCACTGACATGTTTAATTAGGACAGGCTGGGTAATCACAACAAACATGTTTATGTAGGACTGACTGGGTAATCACAACGAACATGTTTATGTAGGACACGCTGGGTAATCATCACTGACATCTTTAATTTGGACAGGCTGGGTAATCACAACAAACATGTTTATGTAGGACTGACTGGGTAATCACAACGAACATGTTTATGTAGGACACGCTGGGTAATCATCACTGACATCTTTAATTTGGACAGGCTGGGTAATCACAAAGAACATGTTTATGTAGGACTGACTGGGTAATCACAACGAACATGTTTATCTAGGACACGCTGGGTAATCAAAATGAACATGTTTATGTAGGACTGACTGGGTAATCACAATGAACATGTTTATGTAGGACATACTGGGTAATCACAGCAAACATGTTTATGTAGGACAAGTCAGTAATCATCACTGACATGTTTATGTAGGACAGACTTGGTAATCACAACGAACATGTTTATGTAGGACAGACTGAGTAATCACAACGAACATGTTTATGTAGGACAGACTGGGTAATCACAACGAACATGTTTATGTAGGACAGACTGGGTAATCACAACGAACATATTTATGTAGGACAAGTTGGTAATCATCACTGACATGTTTATGTATGACAAACTGGGTACACCACTCACATGTTTATGTATGACAAACTGGGTACACCACTCACATGTGGGTAATCGCCACCAACATGTTTATGTAGGACATACATCCCTCTCCCGACTATGTCGGCAGCGTGTTACTACCTTTCATCAATCACTTAACCGCGAGGGTCATCATGGCTTTTGCAACCAGTTTTGCTACCCTTTTATAGCCATATGCTCTTATAACTGCAAATCGAATCTAATCCTTTCCTGCCTTTTCTCGTTTCAGTATTGCATCTGCATAAGCTTCATATTCGGTGTGCAACTGATCTTTGGCATATTAGCATTTGCCTACAAGGATTGGGTGAGAAGGATTTATTTATATTTCTGTCACTACCCACTTTATCCTATTTACGTTTGTATTTCATTTGATGTTGAAAGTAAAATGCTTGGGCGAAAGCAACAATCAGGACAGTAAAGAGATACAAATGCAACTTCCGTGGTACAATGTGGATCTGAATGTGTGGTGGAGAAAATATACAGACCAGTGCACCCTCTATATTCTTCTGTATTTGTTACGGAATCGAGCAGTGAATACGGAAATACAGATTTGCTTCGTTACACAATGGCCATGACATATATGTATAATACGTACGTCATGGCATTTTTCATTCGGTCTCAAGTTTGCTTGTGAATATTATGATTTTGTGGGGGGGTTTTCACGGTATAAAGTGCTACTGAAAATGATTCACGAATACTGAAAATAGCTTTGACAATACTGATGGATCAGGAATGATAATTTTGAGAGTAGAACCAGACTTGGGGTTTGCGAAACTTTAGCTGGGAGGTGGGGGGGGGGGTGCTTCCCGATGGAACTAGTCCGCTGCAATGCACTAGAGTAGTAGAACTCACAGCCGTTATAAAATTAATAGTATTCCCATTTGGGTCCGTAAAGACACTATCCCAGGGTTGATCTTATATAACAGGACTGCAAAAGCAGGTGTTCAGAGCCACACTAACAAGGTGGGAACTTGGCATGCTAAACTAGTCAAACATACCCTTCCTGGTGGGATGAACAATTTTGCAACTGTGTCGTGAAGTGCAGCGGGTTATCTTTTATTTTTTAATGCAAACAAAGTGCGGAATTAAAAATGGAAAGAATTGGGATAAATTTGGTCGCTTCGTATTAGAACAATTTTAGTTATGTAGACAGTTAAAAAAAATATATATACGAGTCAGGATCATGAAAAGAGGCCAATTGGGCGAAGTTGTCGGCGTCAATCATTAGATGTCAGCGTCAAACAGTATAATTATAGTTTAGCATTGACAGAGGTATTGGAAAGTCCTTAAATTTATCCTGAATGTAAAGGTAGAGAAAACACAACACCCTTATTTGTTTCTAGGATAATTTAATATATAACAAAGAAATGCACTACACTTTAAGAATTGCGACGCCGACATCTTAAATAAAACACCAATTGGCCCATTTTCGTGAGGCTG
The DNA here is from genome assembly GCA_030323885.1 of Branchipolynoe longqiensis. Classification (NCBI taxonomy): domain Eukaryota; kingdom Metazoa; phylum Annelida; class Polychaeta; order Phyllodocida; family Polynoidae; genus Branchipolynoe; species Branchipolynoe longqiensis. Next base: position 65,427,394 of record CM059192.1, on the reverse strand, counting down.
ACCCATACTCATTGTTGGATTAGGCAATTATGCTACAACCTGGATGTATGGGATACTATGGCATAATCTTTTCTTTTTATTTAAAAATAAATATCAAAATAGTGAACTGACATTGTGTTAAACAGAACGAGCGAATGCAGATCTTGCATCGTAACTCTTGTGTGCTTGTTTACTACAGATAAAGTTCATGGTTGAAAGAACCCAAGTAAAAACAGAATGGTAAACATACATAGGAAATAAAGAAATAAGAAGGGTGTTGAAGGAAAAATAGGTCAGGCAACAAAAATGCTTTGAAGACACCGATACACTTAACTTCCTGGTATTCGAATGGTGAAGTTAGAATATTGTAGTTAAACTAAACTAGACTTGCTTGCAAGTTTGGATTTTACATGTTTGTTAGGATCATGTTATGGATGGATGTTACACAGTTAATTTTAACCATTTTCTCAATTTGTATAAGATCAACAACAAAAAGTGACTTAAAAAAAACAAACTCTGACATATGCACAACATGTAAACCCTCATATGAACATGGATTCTACTATTATTGGGAATGTTTTCACTTTTGTTTTGCATGTCACAAACTGGAAAGTCTTGAAAGGTCTCAAACTTCATTTGTCCCATTTCCATTATACTGTCCCCACTGATCTAAATTAGTCCGAAATTGCCATTCGGAATGCCGATTTCTGACTAAATAAAAATAGTCTTAAATCCCCAACAAAATCAGCCCTGAAATAGCCTTGAATTCCATAATCTTCACATGTGTACGGCGGACCCTGAGAGAGTGATGAAATGCCGGTGTCGTATTCTCAGCGCCCGGTCATCGTCAGCGGCCTGTCGTGGCTTCTGCGCATGCGCGGATTTTAAGACATATGCAAAAGACCCATTCCCTCGCCGGCTACAAGCTCAGGCAAGGTACCCGGCTGTGTTAGGGACCGATTAGGCCGAAATCTATTGAATGCGATCATATTTAACAGAACTACATACTCAAATAATGAAATTTAATTAAATTAACCTTAAATTCCAAGCGATATTAACGTAGCAGCTCGATCAGCGTCGAATCGCCGAGTGTAAACAAAACAAATAGCAGTGATCGCCGCAACGTGCGAAAATCCGCGCATGCGCAGAAGCCACGACAGGCCGCTGACGATGACCGGGCGCTGACAATACGACACCGGCCTGCACTGAGTGTCTGTAAGCTACCACTTGTAGTGAATTGTTACTTGTATCTTCTTGTGCAGGTCCGGGACCAAGTAAAGTCGGAATTGAGGGATATGATTGTACGCTACCGAGAGGATGCAGACCTACAGAACCTCATAGACTGGGTGCAGCAGGACTGGGTGAGTACAGACCCTCATGGACTGGGTGAGTACAGACCCTCATGGACTGGGTGAGGACATAGACTGGGTGCGGTAGGACTGGGTGAGGACAAACCCTCATAAACTGGGTACAGCAGGACTGGGTGAGGACAGACCTCCATAGACTGGTTGGGACAGGACTGGGTGAGGACAGAGCCTAGTAGACTGGGTACAGCAGGACTGAGTGAGGACAGACCCTCGTAGACTGGATACAGCAGGATTGGGTGAGGACAGACCTTCGTAGACTGGTTGGGACAGGACTGGGTGAGTACTAACTCCCATAAATTGGGGGCAGCAGGACTGAATGACGACAGACCCTAGTAGACTGGGTGCAGCAGGACTGGTTGATTACTGACCCTCATAGGCTGAGAGCAGCAGGACTGGTTGATTACTGACCCTCATAGGCTGAGAGCAGCAGGACTGGGTGAGGACAGACTCTCAGGACTGGGTGCTGTAGAACTGGGTGAGTACAGACGCTCGTGGACTGGGTGAGGTAGAACTGGGTGAGGACAGACGCTCGTAGACTGGAAGCAGCAGGACTGGGTGAGGACAAACCCTCATAGACTGGGTACAGCAGGACTGGGTGAGGACAAACCCTCATACACTGGGTACAGCAGGACTGGGTGAGGACAGACCCTAGTAGACTGGTTGGGACAGGACTGGGCGAGGACAGACCCTCATAGACTGGGTGTAGCAAGACTGGGTGAGGACAGACCCTAGTAGACTGGTTGGGACAGGACTGGACGAGGACAGACCCTCATAGACTGGGTGTGGCAAGACTGGGTGAGTAAAGACTCTCATAGACTGGGTGAGTACAGACCCTCGTAGACTGGATGCGGTAGGACTGGGTGAGTACAGACCCTTGTAGACTGGATGTGGTAGGACTGGGTGAGTACAGACCCTTGTAGACTGGATTGTTGTCTCGTTATGTCTGTACTGTACCTGCACTCAGTACAGAAATCTATTGAATAGTTGCTGTGTATTACAAGTTGACCTAATGACCTATTAAATAAGCTTGACACTTCTTTTATTACATCATTATTCCATGATACTGTCATGGGGGTGATGAAAATGGGTATATTGCGCCTAGAGTGGGACTCGAACCCACATCTCTTTACATTCTGGGCCAATGTTCCAACCATACACACAGGCAATGCACTTACACATACATACACAGGGTAGGCTCAACAACCATACAGCGTGTAGCTTGTACAGGATCATGGTCACGGCAACCAGTGTCATGGGGGTAATGAAAATGGGAAATATTGTGCCTAGAGCGGGACTCGAACCCACATCTCTTTGCATTCTGGGCCAGTGTGCTAACCATTACACCACCTAGGCTCCCTGATATCAACACACTACCCATGCCTACCTATCTATGTGGTTACTTGCATGAGAGGTCAGTGCAGCCTACTACAATACTGATAGTTGCGTTGGTTAATGCGATTCTGTATGGTTTGAGGTGTGTAGAGCTTACTGATACCATGAAAGAATACTCAGTAAATTTATTATGCCATCCCTCTGCACACCCACCCATTAAGCAGGGACACTGCTAATAAATTAGGTCAATTTTGTGAGCACATCCTCATTCTAAGTACCATATGTACCGTAGCCAGGCTCCGGGAGGTCTGGTGGCATCATAGCCTGGGCAGTCCTGAACGTAAGGATCCTCTAAGCCTAGCCAGTTGTATTAAGTCAAAGTTTGTGCACTTAAATGGATTTGCATTATGTATCACAGTTTTTTTTATAGTGTCTTCTAAAATTGTATACTTTAAAATAACAAAATTGTGTACTTTCCAAATTATTATTTTGTTGGCACAACTTATATTTTTGCGGATTGGTGTACTCCGGCTTAAAAAAGTGTCCAAAATATGCCAAAATTGTATGGGTAGGCAGGGCTGATGATGCTGCAAGTGGCGTGCCATCGGTAGAAAATGCTAGATTAGGCTATCCATGTTAGTAGGTTACCTACATTAGTACGTCAGCCTACATCACGTGGCCATCGCGAGATGAGAAACTGGATCAGAACTACATGAGTTTTTGGCAAGCGTGGCAAAATTATTCTTGGTTCTTTCAGTTCAAATTATTCCAAGAGTTACCCATTTTACATCAATGTTATTCCAGACTAATGAAAAGTAAGTTGTAATGGTTAACCTGATTTTTTAATACTTAAAAAAACATTTCATAGCCATCGGGCTATGTAACTTTAATGTGCAGGGATTAAAGCTTCCGCTATTTTATATATTTACCGATTAACGTAAATAAAATGTAACATGAATATTGGCAGCAATTGGTTAGTTCGAATCCCGTTTTTTATGACCTTAGATGTTACCAGGACATAAAACCGGAATAAGAAAGAGTTAGGTGTTGGGCGATAATATAGTATTAAAAAAATGATAGTTAAAGCCTGACTTCCGGCATTTTCCCACGATTCCCTGACAGTGCTAATCTATGCAAGGTGTCGTGAAAAGCCGCGTTATTATGGAAATTAGCAGTCGGCATAACCACGGCTTAGTTCTGCTGGAACCCGCTAGGTTGCGCCATGCTCTCTTCCTGATTTCCGCTGTTTTTTTTGTGTTGAATACCACTTGCATCCCTGAATGTGCAGGTTAATCTGTTGACAGGTCGTTACCCTGATAGAGACTTGCAGAGAAAATTCAAATACCAGATAGCCCTACAAAACAAATGTATTCTGTTAAAGAACATTACACACTTTAATTTGACATATAGATGGCCTTAATAGGCCTAGCAGAAGCACGGCTATTACAGTTTATGTATCAGATATATAGGCTAATTATCTTAGTTTCAATAGCAGGATTTTTTACCTGAGTAAAATAGTAAATAAACAACACAAATTATTAATGAAAAGTCCCAGTCATATAGAAAAACTCGCTTTTAAATGTATGTGCACTACCTGTGACAAATAACAATTTAGTTGTTAAAAATGAAGGGGGGAAAAAAGCAACATGACCAACAATGCACATGGCCTGCATCATGTAAATATCAACAACAGCACATGACATGCCAATCAGAATGGTACATTTGGGTCATGTGACCCAGCAGAGAAATGATCTAGATCACTTTGCACCCCAGAAGAATTAAAATAACTAGAAAATCGCACCATGTACCATAAAACCGCTTTGCACACAATGAGACATGTTTATCAATCTGATGATAAATGATAATTTTATAAGAGGGCCATTTGCCATTTAGCATGGCTGAGCACTGAAATGTTGGTCCCGTAGAGATAGCATTGGTGGTGGGACACCCTGCTTGGTCAACTTCTTCCCTATGGGACGATGCATGAGGACCTTTTCACGCGGATTTGCAAGTCTCTGACCCTGATCGGACTTTTGTTTGCAGCTCAAGTGCTGTGGGGTTGATGGCTACGGTGACTGGGAGAATAACGAGTATTTTAACTGTTCAGCCCCCGGCAATGAAGCCTGTGGTGTTCCCTTCTCCTGCTGTAAATTTACCAAAGATGTAAGTATTGCTCAAATTGCTATGTTTATTTTCTATTACCAGGCAGCCAAGAGCTGGTATTTTGTTGCGCTGTTTGTCAGTGATGTGTGTTGGGTATATATGTAGTGATAACTATTTGTCACTGATGTGTAGTGGTTATATATGTAGTGTCAGCTATTTGTGTCAGTGATGTGTACTGGTTATATATGTAGTGACAGCTGTTTGTGAGTGATGTGTACTCGTTATATATCTGGTGACAGCTGTTTGTGACTGACGTGTACTGGTTATATATGTAGTGACAGCTGTTTGTCACTGACATGTACTGCTTATATATGTAGTGACCGCTGTTTGTCACTGACGTGTACTGCTTATATATATGTAGTGAGAACTGTTTGTCACTGACGTGTACTGCTTATATATGTAGTGACCGCTGTTTGTCACTGACGTGTACTGGTTATATATGTAGCGATAGCTGGTTGTCACTGACATGTACTGGTTATATACAGTAAAGCCTCTCTAAATTGACCGACCTTGGGACCGACCGTAAGTGGTCCATTTAGGGAGGTGGTCAGTTTAGGGAGTTAGAATATGGTTACAATGGTATTGTTGGAACCCAAATAAAGTGGTACTTATAGGGGAGTGGTCGATCTGTGGAGGTGGTCGATTAGAGAGGTTTTACTGTATGTAGTGACAGCTGTTTGGCAGTGACATGTACTGCTTATATGTAGTGGTAGCTGTTTGTGTCAGTGACTGGTTATGTTATTGAATAAATTTAATGAATTCTTCATCGTTGTTTTAGTCTAGTCGTATGCTGGTGTCTATACTTAGATTGTGCACATGTCTACAAGGCTCTTTCTTTACTTACAGGATATAATTATGGATCGACAATGTGGTTATACCACCCTAAAGGTAAGCTTCACAAAACCTAATCAGATGATTAAAAAATATATGTAAATTGAACATCCGTTCACAAATAACAAATAAAAAAACAACGCAGAAGCAAAACAAGTAAATTGCTGCGTTTTTATGATTAATAACAAACTAGAGTGAGTAGGAAGTCTGTCCTTCAAGATCAACTCAATTAAAGTTGCATAATCCGATCGTTGAGTTTCGGTAATTTTTGTATCTAAATACAGTAGATTGATCATTATTATCTAACTTACTTTACTTTGAAGTAACTTATATTTTAAATGGCTAACCATGGGAGATATTTTAAGTGAAAATATGCCAAATTAATTTTGGCAACCATGCCAAAATTCTGACCTGCATAGGTTTCAGCAGTACCCCTGGTAACAGGTTCTATTAAACTGGCTTAATTCCCCTTCTAAGGGACACATTAAGTAAGCAAACCAGTATCTAAGTTTCCCAGTGGGGCAGCACTATTAAGTCGCCATGAGTGCGCACTGTCACAAGTCGGTACCCGTCCTGATATGACCTTAGCGGTTGCAAGGACGTAAAACTCAAACAAACCTTTTGAGCCCAGACCTATACTGTTGCAGACACCAACTCCAACCAACAAGATCTACACCGATGGTTGCCTAAAGACGGGTGAGAAGTGGCTAAACGACAACCTAATCCCAGTAGCAGGCTGCATTGTGGCTATTGCGCTCATCCAGGTAAATACTTCTGTGAAGCCGCCTTAGTGTGAAGCGGGTCAAGAATTGGCGAAACAATCTTTACAGCTAGATAAATATGGGTCATTCTCAGAAACTGTATTCCACGTATTTGGTTTCCACCTTACATTGTTAATGATTCTTGCCTTCGTTTTGGATGGTAGTAAGTAAAATAGTATGTGTATTAATTATATTAGCAATGCTACTTATATTTAAGCTATCCTACAAAATCAATTCAAATATGCTTACAGGATTTTGTGAAAATATGAAAATTTGCATATCGACATCGTGCATCTATTGAAATGTATTTTTCTGTTTTTTCCTGGAAGACACAATCTTTTTTGTACTGTAATCAATAAAATCTTGTTTGGATTTGTTGTGTGTGTTGAAATGATGTTATGGTAGTGTGTTAAAATGATGTTATGGATGGATGTTACATGGTTAATTTTAATGGCTTTCTCAATTTGTATTAATGTCAAAATCAAAAAGTGAAATAAAAAGAATTCAACTCTGACATATGCACAACATATAAACGTTCATATGAACATGGATTCTGTTATTATTGGGAATGTTTTCTGCTATTATTTGGAATGTTTTCACCTTTTGTTTCCATGTCACAAAAGTGGTAGTTTCTGAGAACGACCCATATGTACAAATTGTATCAGTTTGGAGCAGGCATAGGAATTGTCGATATATATGTGTGTGTGTTGTATAACTAAGCATTATACGAGTATAATTAGTTGGAAGCTGTCCCACCTCAGTTCCTCCTATAATTTCTGCTTTTTGTTATTTGCCAGAGACCACTTTCATCCCTGTGTAAAATATTCCGATAATGTCACACTGGTAGGGGAATGCAAATGGTCTATAGTTGAAAAGGTATATTGGGCTAGGTGCATAAATGTTTATGTAGTTGCTGGTGGTGCTTGATTCATAGGTCAATAGTCAAAGTCAGATAGTGTGTAAGGGCCACTTGGAGCTCTAGTCACTACCCGCTCCCCCCCTCTGTTAGTCATGGATCACCACACACACAGCTCAGGCGGGTGTGGCCAGGGAGCCACGCCGCATGGTGGTGGTGGGCAGAGCACTGTAACCATGGTGACACAGGAATGCTTGATGTTCATTGGTGGAGATGTAAATGCTTGATTCTCATTGGGAGAAGGTGGTCAGGTGACCTACCATACTGGATCCATGTACCATATAAAGAATAAACCTGAGAGCTTGGCTCTCTATCTCTACTTTCACTCTTTATAATCTTCCTTTCTCTTCTTGCCTGTATTGATTTCATTATAGCCTGCCTACACAACCACAGATTCCAGCTGTAGACTTTACACCTGTGTTCTGTTCAGCCTCTATAACATGTGTAGCCTGGTGACAATGCTTCTCAACCGTCCCTGCCGTCATTCTACATTTGAAGTTTCTATATATAACTTTTCAGCGGTACAGTGAATGAGTGTAATCGTCACTGAGGGATGGGCGAGTAGGAGACGCCACGTGGGGAGATGAGGTTGTATCAGTAGATGCCCTAATGGACAGAGTTAGGTTAACCAGCCAATGACTTAGTGGCTGGGGAGTAGATCGGATCTTCCAGCTTATTATACTCGTATAATGGCTTATGCAGCATATATATATATATGGTAGTTACAGTGTGCAGGGGGGGGGGGGGGGGTGGCGCCACCATCAGAGCTGGGATTGGGGAGCCTGGAGCAGTAGATGACTAGGACAGATTCCCTCAGTCCATGGATCTGAGTGAGTGATGAGGGAAAGGAGGGATATTTTGGGTTATTATACTCATATAATTCTTATACATCATATATTTTGTTCTTCCACTGCAGATTCTCGGCATCTGTTTTGCACAGAACTTGAGGAGTGACATCCAGGCTCAGATGTCCAAGTGGTCCTAGTGGCGGGCAGCTCTCGGGCACCCTGAGCCTCAGGCATTCTGCAGTTCGGGAGACATCACCAGGCCCTTCTGCGTCTTCTGAACAAGTGGCGCTCCATGCGGCTGTATCGTCACTTCACTTTATCCGGGTCCCTACACCTATACACAATATATTATATTGCGCCATGCGGGGGCACATTGCGCACTGTGCGTGGTTGGGGAATCACATTCAGTGTCAACTGTACAGCGGGGTGGGTTATATAATATATAGTGTCTGTCACTTCTACGGCTGCTCTTAACCAGGCCCACCCCATACATCATGTACGCCCACCCCTACACCACACACGCCCACCTCTAAGCACCACGCACGCCCACCTCTATGCACCACGCATGCCCACCCCTATACATCACGGACACCCACCCCTACACCAGGACTCCCACCTCCACCTTCACCTCCACCTCCACCACCAGGCCTCCCACCTCCACCTGACCTGCTTTGCCTGTTTTCTATGATGTCTTGTATTTCATGTCAAAGCTGAACACACCACCTCTCTTAGCATTCTTTGTTGGTTACCATCACATTTTGATTAAAGTTGCATGGTCTGATACAAGCATCAAATTTTCAAAACAAAGACACATGACCCAGATTTGAACTTACATATCCAACTTAGGTGCTTATTTTAATGCATTTGTTGCTACAATGAAGGTAGTTCCAAGTCAATTTAATAGAACATCTTACTACTGAAGCCTATGGAGTAAAGACAAGCATACCAAAATTAATTTGACATGTTTGCCCTTCAAATATCTCCACGTTAATCGGTTTAAAAGCGAAGTTACTTCAGACTAAATTACAGTAAATTTTACCACGCCACCTAATGTATCTATCTCGGAAAATAACAGAAATTCAAAACCATCGGACTATGCAATGTTAAGAAGTAAATGCTGCATTGAGGTTGGTGTTTTCATTACTTGTGGTCCAACTAGGCACAGGCACAGGCACAGCACATGCAGCCTGCTATGGCCTGGGGATGAGTACACCATACCCACCATATCCCGACAGACTACCAATCAAACAACATGCCCGCGTCCTGATATGACTTTAGGTGATGCCAGGACGTAAAACCCCAACAAGCAAGCAATCACTCAAACAACAGGCCCGCAGGTTGAATAAGTGAGTGCCAAGTCCCCAAACCTAACCGTAGACACCGCGTCAACCTGGCCGTTTTGACATGACCCTTAGTGTCACATGGCATTGTGACTGTGTGCCTGGACACTTGTGACTGCCCCTCCGCCTACACAGGTCCCGCCATGCTGTCTATCGTGGTCTCTTTTTATGGTGGTCTTTTTTTGTCCTTTTTTTTGGTGTGTGTGGGGGGGGGGGGTTTAATGTGTGGGGAAACAGGAAGTACACCTGAACGTAGAGAAGAGCTTAAAGTGCCCTTCGTGTTCAGGTACTAGTTGAGATGCTGGAACCAGTGGAGTGACAGGAGTGCAGCAGACATTCACTCTGTTATAGACAGCCAGTTTAAACAGACATGGTTAAATTACTAATCTATCGTCCAGATATGACCTTAGATGTTGGCAGGAGGTAAAACTCAAACAAATAAACAAACTAATTTACAGGGTCCTTTGTATACAGGGTTGAGACAGCCAGTTTAGCGGACGTGGTTAGAGTACATATTCATTCGTATGCGGGGTTGACACAATTGGTTTACCATACAGGGATAGATTCCCTGATCCTTTGTGTACAATGTTGACACGGCTTGTTTAACAATAGGATTACTTTTCCTGTTCCTTCATATACAATGTTGACACGGCTGGTTTAACAATAGGATTACTTTTCCTGTTCCTTCATATACAATGTTGACAAGGCTGGTTTAACAGACACAGTTAGGTTTCCTGTTCCTTTGTGTAAAATGTTGACACGACTGGTTTAACATACAGGGATATATTTCCTGATCCTTTGTATACAATGTTGACATGGCTGGTTTAACAGACATGGTTAGGTTTCCTGTTCCTTTGTATACAATGTTGACACGGCTAGTTTAACACAGGATTAGGTTTTCTGCTCCTCCATATACAATGTTGACACAGCTGGTTTAACAGACAGGATTAGGTTTCTTGTCCCTTTGTATACAATGTTGACACGGCTGGTTTAACAGACATGGTTAGGTTTCCTGTTCCTTTGTATACAATGTTGACACTGCTGGTTTAACAGACAGGATTAGGTTTCCTGCTCCTCCATATACAATGTTGACATGGCTGGTTTAACAGACAGGATTAGGTTTCCTGTTCCTTTGTATACAATGTTTACACGGCTGGTTTAACAGACATGGTTAGGTTTCCTGTTCCTTTGTATACAATGTTGACATGGCTAGTTTAACAGACAGGATTAGGTTTCCTGCTCCTTCATAAACAATGTTCACACGGCTGGATTAACATACAGGGATAGATTCCCTGATCCTTTCTATACAATGTTGACACGGCTGGTTTAACAGACAGGATTATGTTTCCTGCTCCTTCATATACAATGTTGAGACGGCTGGTTTAACAGGCGGGATTATGTTTCCTGTTCCTTTGTATACAATGTTGACATGGCTGGTTTAACAGACATGGTTAGATTTCCTGTTCCTTTGTATACAATGTTGACATGGCTGGTTTAACAGATAGGATTACGTTTCCTGTTCCTCTGCAGGGTTGACACAATTGGTTTACCATACAGGGATAGATTCCTTGATCCTTTGCATACAATGTTGACACAGCTTGTTTAACAGACAGGGTTATGTTTCCTACTCCTTCATATACAATGTTAACACAACTGGTTTAATAGACACGGTTAGGTTACCTGTTTCTTCGTATACAATATTAACGCAGCTGGTTTAACAGACACGGTTAGGTTACCTGTCCCTTTGTATACAGGGTTAACCCGGCTAGTTTAACATACAGAGGTAGTTTTGTATGCTCTTCAGTTTCTCTTGGGCTTCGAAAATGGTAGCGAGCCAGTTGTTGATAAAAAAAAATAAGGATATGTCCACCCCCACCCTACCGAGTTAGGTCGATGTTAATCAGTTTGCGATCTCAAAATGTAAATTGAGAGGTGGATGGGTCGAAACATATTATGACAATCATATGCAAAACAAACAAAAAAACACCCAAAACACCGCAGCTATTAGGCTGTCCTCAGCGTTTGCTGCTTGTCGTCTGTTTTTAGAGAATTAGAAGTCTTTCAAGGACTAGTGATCCTTTTGGTGGGTCGGGGGTGGTGTGGTGGAAGGGGGTTATGGCAAGGTGAATGTGCTGGTCTCACCCAGGACTATCAGAGCACGGCAAACATTGCAAATACTAATGACCCGCTGGTAAGACATCTCAGCCAGAGAAGTATGTAGATCTGAAGGTACTGGCTTTGATTGTTTGATCTCGATCAGCTCAAGTGCTCTTTTTAATTTTTGGCTGGTTCATTTCCACTACTAGCTTGGTGCATTATACCTGTTGGCATTTAAGTCTTGCATAAACTGTATACTGAACCATGTGTATTAGCTATGCATTGTCTACTCATTGTCATTATTTGTTGTGTGGTTTTTTTTTCCTTTTTATATTCAGATAAAACTAATATAATAATGAAAGTCATTTACCTGGGGCTTTTCAGTTAATTGATGGCCTGTTTAGTAGAATTGACGTTAGAAGTTTTTTATAACTTTTCTCACCAAAATATTACATTGTAATTTAACCGGGAAATGCCGTATGAGAAGCTGTATACAGCTAGCAGCAGAGGACACATTGGCATGTCAGGTTCCGTGGAAGTCACTTGTGAAGAGCCATGCGAGAAGCTGCATGAGACCACCTGGAGATGACGCGCCTAGCTTCTCATGTTCCATGCATCCGTCACTTGTGAAGTGCCATGCGAGAAGTTGCATACGACTCGCCGGAGACAATGTGCCTAGCGTCTCATGTTCCATGGATCAGTAATTTGTGAAGTACCGTATGGGAAGTGGCATATGGCTAGCCGGAGACGGCATTCCTTGTGTCTCGTGTTCCATGCATCAGTCACTCATGAAGTACCATATGAAAAGCTGCATACGGCTAGCCAGAGATGAGATGCCTAACGTCTCGTGTTCTAGACATCAGTAACATGTGAAGTACCATACAAGATGCTGCATGTGGTTAGCCAGAGACGATACGCTTAGTGCCTCGTGTTCCATGCATTGGTCACTCAAAGGCGATGGTTGAATAGAAAACAAAAATGATCACCGTGAATATGGCCTATGCTGCCGACACGGCATAAAGAAACCACCAATCAATCAATCATGAAGTACCATACGAGAAGTGGCATATGGCTAGCTAGAGATGAGACGCCTAGCGTCTCATGTTCCATGCATCAGTCACTCGTGAAGTACCGTACGAGAAGCTGCATACGGCTAGCTGGCGATGACACGCCTAGCGTCTCGTGTTCTAGACATCAGTAACTTGTGAAGTACCATACAAGAAGCTGCATGTGGTTAGCCAGAGATGATACGCACTCGTGTTCCATACATTGGTCACTCATGAATTACCATACGAGAAGTGGCCAGAGACGACACGCCTAGTGTCTCATGTTCCGTGCATCAGTCACTCGTGAAGTACCATACGAGAAGCTGTGTGAGATGGATACTGATGACAACTGCAGTGTAATGTTCCGATCTGTGTAAATGTTTAAACCACCTATTCTCCCCATATAAATCATGGCCTTAAACTTGTTCGCTATAAGTATTGCTAGTTATCTGTAGACTAGCACATGTAGATTATGATTTGGTAATACAATAGCACATTTATATTGACATGTCCTACAAGTTAAAGGTGCCACTCACATACGAACCCTGTTGTATTTGTGTCGGTGTTCTGCCAGCTACTGACGTCCTAATGCACCCTTATGATGATGTTTGAAACTTTTGACAAGGAAAATGGTGAAAATGATAAATATGTATTTTTATACGCCAGTTCAGGTGAACTGTGGCAACATTTTGTACTTGATGGGTTTATGGTACCTGCATGTATGTATATATTGAATTTGAACGCCTCCAGATGGAGCCACGTATAGTTTGACTTCTACCCATTGCTGTAAAATATTTAAAAACCACTCAAACGGCCATGCTTAAATCTCAGAAAAACTGCTTCAATATGAATTAACTGGGGGGGTCGGGGATGGTAGTTCCAATGTGCAGTCTCTATCTACATTGGCACAGAGTTGATGAAGTGGGGGAGAATGCAAAAAGACATAAAGACAACAACAGAATGCTCTCGGTTTTACTTTTTAAAGTCTATTAAACTACATGTTTTATTATATTTTTCAAATCAAAGGGAACGGGTAAACATGAATATGCATGTGAAAAATATATTTTGTTTCTTAAGTTAAAAATGTATTTAGTCATTTCATTTACCCAGCCATTCGCCACTTTTTCTAACGGGTTTTTCTTCACCCCTACTCTGGGTTTAAGGGCAATTTCACATATAACGATGGGGAGTGTCTTAGTGCAACAAAGCAATGTTACATGAAATGTTAACCATGTGATGTACCCAGACTGGGTTTAGCTAGAGCTAACATAGTAAGAGATGGTGAACAGGTATGTGAAAGGTAGGTGTGTGTGTGTGTGTGAGGGGGGAGGGAGGGAGAGGGAGAACATCAATCTTTTTATGGTTATAACGATGCATGTGGTAATAACCATGGGTGCAGTTATCACAAAGATTGTGGTTGCAGTAATGCTATGTGTGGGGTTACAGCAATGCTATGTGGTTACAGCAATGCTATGTGTGTGGTTACATCAATGATATGTGTGTGGTTACTGGAATATGTGGTTACAGCAATGCCATGTGTGGGGTTACAGCAATGCCATGTGTGGGGTTACAGCAATTCTGTGTGTATCATTACAGCAATGCAATCTGTGGGGTTACAGCAATGTGTGTGGTTACAGCAAGGCTATGTGTGGGGTTACAGTAATGATGTGTGTGTGGTTACACCAATGCTAAATGTGGGGTTACAGTAATGATGTGTGGTTACACCAATGCAAGGTGTCGGGTTACACCAATGCTATGTGTGTGTTTACTCCAATGCAAGGTGTTGGGTTACACCAATGCTATGTGTGTGGTTACACCAATGCTATGTGTGTGTGGGGTTACAGCAATGCTATGTGTGTGGTTACACTAATGCTATGTGTGTGGTTACACCAATGCAATATGTGTGTGGTTACAGCAATGTGTTGGTGGTTGCAATAATGTGTGGTTAAAGAAAGGTGTGTGGTTGCAGTAAAGTGTGGGGTTACAGCAAAGTGTGTGTGCTTGCAGTAAAGTGTGGGGTTACAGCAAAGTGTGTGCTTGCTGAAATGTGTGTGCTTGCAGAAATGTGTGTGGTTACAGAAATGTGTGTTTGCAGTGTATTTTGTTGCAGTAAAGCAGGGATGCCAGTTTGGGTTGATGAAATTAGTGGAAAACATTAAAAGTGTTGCAGGCAGTACCCGCTAGGTGGTGCCACCGTATTTCAGCCCCCACTGACCGGGTAGGCTCAGTATTGACGGTAGTGTTCTCGTAATGCGACAGGAGGCGCCACCGGTGGTGTCAGTGCTTAGCCTTATGAGAAAGTCGTCGAATATTGACCAATCACAGCACACCAAATTCTTCATATTTTGCCCGTTCCATTAAAGATTTTCCAGTAGAAATCTCAACAACAAAAAAGAAAATAAATTAGTAGTAATGGATATGCATGGAAAGTGAAAAATTAAAAAAATCGAAGTCATCCCAAATTGTCTAAAACATTAATAAAATATTGTTAAATGAAAAAAGGAGAAATTGGGAAATGATTGGAATTCCATTAATTAGTGGAAGACTGGTATCCCTGGTAAAGTGCATGGTTGCAGCAAGGTTTGTGATGTGTGCGGCTGCAGCAATCTGGGAATCGTGAGGGGAGGATGGCGTCGTTTTTCTCAGGTATTTGATTACTGATATATAAGCTTTGACTCCGCTGTTCTCTACTAAGCAGCACCCTTCTACATACCCCTTCAAGGGGAGCTACCTCATCACTGACTATGTAGCACCATTCGCGTGCATGTCTTTGGAAGCTGCATGTCGCTGTGGGTGGGTGGTTGTGTAGCGTCTGCGTGAGTGGAGTAGGCTGGAACGGCCTTGGTTGGATGGCGTAGTAGTGGTCCGGCCACAAGCTCACACACAGGGTAATGTGTATGTGTACATAGGCTACTGCTTGCATCGTGAAGCTATGCCTTCGTCAATGCGCCTTTGTTGCTACTTGGTCTAGTCTTGGATGTTTGACATGTATATGAGGTGCTTTGTGACTGGCAGGCTGTCCAATCTGTATCACTTACCCCCCACCACATGGAACTTACCCCCTACCATATGGCACTTACCTCTCATCGCCTGACACTTACCTGACACCATTCGACCTTTATCTCCCACTATTTGATATTTACCCCCCACCATGTGATATTTACCTCCCACCATATGACACACCACCTGGAACTTGCCTCCTATCACATAGGCATTTACCTCTTACAATATGACACTTACCTCCCACAACATGGCACTTACCTCCCACAACATGACACTTACCTCCCACCATATGACACCTCCTATCACATAGGCATTTACCCCTCACAATATGACACTTACCTCCCACAACATGGCACTTACCTCCCACAACTTGACACTTACCTCCCACCATATGACACCTCCTGTCACAGAATTTACCTCTCACTGAGTGACCCTTACCTCTTACCATGTCATACCTCCCAACACATTGCTCTTACCTCCCACCATGTGGCACTTACCTCCCATCACATGTCACCTCCCATCATGTGGCACCTCTAACCACCTGACTTACTTTTAGCCACCTGACACTTACCTCCCAACACAATGTCCGTTCAGTTTGATCTATGTAACCATTTATACACCAACTTTCCTTGTAGATATAATATGGGGCCGCTTTCTAATTTTATCGGATAGCCGAATGAGGAGGTCGTGGGTTTAAACCGTAGCCGAGTCAAACCAATGACTCACAAAATTTATCAAGGTTGCTGAAGACACGGAATACTGTATCAGTATAATGTGACTTCGTGGGACATCTGGTCATGATGCAGGCAACACGGTCTGCTAGAGAGGCAGCACTATAAAGTCGCCATGAGTGCACACTGCCCATAGCCGGTGTTAGATTATTTTGTGTCCTATGCAAAGCCAACTACTTTCACCCCTCCTCCCATCCCAATGTTTTTAGGGTATAAAACTGACCTCCGCCAAAGCGCAGTCCTGCGCCCCTCTGAAGTCTGCGCCCTAGTTGGCTGCCTAGTTGGCCTAATGGTAGCACCAGGCCACCAAGTCGGTACCTATCCTGATATGTCCTGAGATGTTACTGGAACAATTAAAAAAAAGGAAACTGAGCAGACTTAGTTATTCCTGTTGCCATTGAGTATACATGACCCAAGCTCGGTGAATGTTGCACTCAGTCAAATCTTGGGCTTACTGTAAGTAACACATGCAGGCTGGTGCTGATTTACTGCAATGCCACAGCCTGCTACTGATTTACTCTGACGGATGTGTGCTGACTGTCATTCTCGCAGAGTGGCAGGCCTGACGTGTGATGGCCGTAGACCAATCAGGAGCCTTCTCAAGAGGAGAGGGGGATGGGGGGAGGGGTTGCCTCAGGCGTCCAGATTCACACACACCATGCCTTGCTTTTTAAGTAAATGCTTGATTGAAAATAAAGGTAGGAACTGCCACACTTTACACAATTCTGGGTAGCCACACACTTGCCACTTTTTTATTTTTATTTTTGTTGTTGTTAAGGGATAGGGAAATTACATTTGTTTTTAAATCACAGCAATCTGACATACAAGTGCCTCCTATAAGAAATGTGTACAATGGTGTACCGGTAAATTTACTTTGAGATTTGAATGGAATGTGTGCGTTAATAATTACAAGTAAGACATGCACAGTGAGCAGTGACTGTGGGGCCTGTCATTACCTGAAATGGTAGATGCCAGTGTTTTTTCAAACACCAAGATCATATACAGCAAGCTTAAGAAGCCAAACTATATACGAATTCATGTAAGCTGGAGAGAAATGTATGCTTAATAAAGATGAGCATTTACTCACACTAAACTATACTTGCTCATGTTTAATCTATGCTGTGTGTTGCATTTGATTTTCTTCTTCATCGTCATCATCACATCATCAACTTTTAGCTGTCAGGGATGTTGGGGCACCACAGATGATTTTGGCAACTAGTTTTGTCCAGCTTTCCCTGTTCACTGCCTTCTGGGATTGTCAAACTCCAGGCTTGTCCATTCACTAAGTGTATTGAGGTATCCAACTATGTTATATACAGTGATTCGTTCTCTTGCCTCCTGGCTGTTGCTGGACTGAAAACGAATCGCCCTATTCTAGCAATGGTCATTTATAAAATGAACCAACTGGCAACGGATGGGTATGACATCCACCTCTGCTGGGTGCCTGGCCATGCCGGCATACAAGGAAACGAACAAGCTGATCGGGCTGCGAAGAAGACCCAGAACTGTGATCTTGAACCGTGTCTCATCCCTCACTCTGATCTGAAACCACTAATAGCCACCCACATAAAATCCAAGTGGCAACATGAGTGGGATATAAACATTAATAAACTTAAAGAAATTGAACCATCTGTGGGAAAATCACCATAGACTCATGCGGGAGGTTAGTGGGACCAAGTGGTCCTTAGCCGCTGCCGTATTGGCCACTCGTTGCTTACACATGCTTTTCTTCTCAAGGAGAAAACCTCCCCCGGAATGTATTGGGTGTCAGTCCCCGCTGACACTCAAACACATTTTACTTAGTTGCGTTGATTGTTTGGCCCTGCGCCAACAATTCTACACTGCAGACAGTATGCATGACCTTTTTACTAAAGTAAAACAAGAAAACATTTTAGCCTTTTTGAAGGCAGCTGGACTGTACCACCTCATATAGTTTACTAAATAAATTCTATCAATTATTAATACAACTTTTCTTTTTCTATGGGAATTTGTTTCCCTTGACCACAAATATATGATTGTGAGCTTTCTAATTTAATGAGTGTCTATTGGCGCATAATTAATTGATTGTCTGCTTTTACATGTAAAAGTGATGGTTTGAACAAAAAAACAAACATTTCTTGCTGTAAATATGGTCTATGCTGCCAACACGGCGTAAAGCAACCACCAATCAATCAATCAATCAACCATTCACTGATGTCTTTCCACCTCGATCTGTGTCCGCCTTATTTTCTTCTCCCCTATCACACTGCCTTGCAAGATGGTTTTGACCAGACCTGATGAACAGGAAATATAGCCATATCACTGCAGTTTATGTCTCTGTATGATTTTCAGATCTTTGTGTGGTCCAATTGCCTGCTGGATCTTGGCACAAACTTCCTTATTTGTAAAACGGTCTTTGTATAAGATGTGTAGTATCCTGTATGTCTCCACATTGCATCATGCATGTAGAGGGTAGATACAATTATTCCCCCAAGTAGGGGTGAACGGTGCCCAAGCAAAAACTGCATTGCTGGGAATAAACTAATTTTATTGTTGTGATGGGTGTATTTATGCTGCCCATAACGGTTAAGTCTAGTGACTTGTTTTCACCGCGAGACAATAATAGTCTTGTGACTCCCCTTCTTTTTATCACTTTCAGTTTGTGTGTAGCTAACTTCTGCATGCATTCTTTCTCTGTTTGTAAGCATTCTCCCATATCCCCCAAACATCTGTGAGTTTGTTCGTTCTACAATCGGATAATTGTTTGGTTACCAATAGTTAATTTCTCTGAATGTCTTCGCCTTGCTGTGATTTTAGGTTTAAAGTTTACCTTCTGTATGTAAAACTTTACCTGAATTATCAATGTATTTTCTATTTATTTATTTATCTATCTTTCTTTTTCTTTTTTAATTCATTTTATTTGTTGTTGTCATTAGTCTAGCAGTCATTTAGGTCTCTTTTGATTAATGTTTTATATGTTCCTATTGTCCCTGTACTTCTTTCTTCTACTCCCAGTGTATTCCATTTCCTTAAGGGGCTGTCACATTAGGGTTTTTTGCGGGAGCGTACAGCGGCGCAAGCGCATTAGGTCATATATGTCGGTATACACTGCCATACGCCGTCATACGCCGATCCTCCAACAAGCGTTGTTTCCTTGCTCAAAATGTTCAGCGTATGGATCATTCGCTGCTCATACGCTAGGCGTATGCTATGCATACGCCGGCATAGGTTAGGGGTACGTCGGCATATGTTGGGTGTACGCTGGATTGACACCCGCCAGGTGTCTCTTGTGTACCCCCATCGTTCTGTAAAAGTGCTGTCACACTACGGCGTATGGTGTTAGCGTATGGATTTTCGACCCATACACCATCATATGCCGTCATACGCTTCTCATATGCCCTCATACGCGCGTCCGTCCAAATTTTTTTTTAGCATGCTACAAAATTTGCGGCGTATGGCTCATACGCTGCTCATATGCTCGACGTACACTATGCATACGCCGACATAGGTTATGCATAGGTTGGGCACATGCTGAACTTGTCAATCACAACCATCAAACCTCATCACAGTACGCCGCGCATAGGTCGGGATACGCTTTCAATACGCCGCCATAGGCATGGGGTAGGTTAGGCATAGGTTAGGCATAGGTTAGGCATACGCTTCAGATGCCGCTGGGATCTCATGCGTAGCGTATGATGGTGTATGACGGTGTATGGGTCGAAAACCCCATACGCTGGCATACGCTAACGCCATACGCCGTAATGTGACAGGGCCTTTACCTCCATGTACTCGGTACTCCTCTCATAATCATATGATCTGTTTTGGCTGTTTCTTATCAGTCTGGGGCCATCACTACCTCTTATTGCCTTTAAACAAGCTATGGCGATCCTGGTTCCAATGTGCAGTGTTCGGAGCACAGTTGATGACTAGAAAGTTTATTCTACATTATTTCATCAATTCTGCACTCCAAAAGTACCGGGCTACTACATTTAGCTTCCTAGAATAAGAATTTATAAGATGTGTTCTATGAGGTTGCTTAGTAGACCCGTCCTCGAAACAGGGCTGTGGAAATAGCTAGTACAAGGGTGAGTGTATCACCATTAAAGCTGCCTAGTCTGATAAAAACATCAAATTTTCAAAACGAAAACCTTGATCTAGATTGGATTCTACATATGTAACTTAAATACTGGTGCAGTTATCGAAGATTTGTCGCCACATATAACAGAATACAGAGCCAATTTAATTCAACCTGTTACTACAGAAGCCTGTGGTGTCAGAGTTTTTGGTGTGCTTGCCAAAATTAATTTTTAGGCTTGTACTTCCAATATCTCAAAAGTTAGATATTTAAATTTGCATAGTCCGATGGGTTTTGAGTTTCTATCATTTTCTGAGATAAACATATTAGGGTGATCATTATAATCTACCCTACTTTCACTTGAGCTAACTTTTATTTTAAATAGCTAATTTGTATAGCTATTTGAAGTGCAAACAAGCAAAATTAGTTTTGCCAAGCTTGCTAAAACTGTCACCATAGGTTTCTGCAGTAATAGGTTCTATTAAATTGCCTCAATATTCCCTTCTATGTTGTGACAAATGTTTAACAAGTGCACCAGTATTTAAGGTAGATAAGTAGAATTAAATTGAGATACTTGATTTGGTTTTGAAAATTTGATGCTTCATCGGACTATGCTGCTTTAAGATAAGAGCTACTTCAAATTAAAGTAAGGTAGATTGTAATGATCAACCTAATATATTATCTCAGAAAATGGCGGAAACTCAAAATAATCAAACTATGTAACTTTAAGTAACTGAACAAAAACTTATATATTTGATGAACTAGGACTATATATTGTTCAAATAATTAGCTATCATAAACCAGAGAGGAGAACTTATTAATCGAGAGCATCCAGTGGCCGTCATCTTGGTTTGGTAACCTGCTCTAAGAGTTCATCAAGTCTACATCAATGTAGTGAAACGCAGCAACCAAAACGACAAAGGGCGGATACCGTTATTTATTCACAAGACAACCATTCTATATAATGAATCCAACCGTATATGGCTGGGCAAGTGCCCTACCGAGTTTAATGAAATGAATTTTAGTAACATCAAATCAATTAATAATCGTAATGATAATATAACATAATCTTTTTTTTTTTAAACACACACAGGCAGGAGCAGGGGGGAGGCAGGTGGTCCGGGCGACGTCGGAGGCAGAAGTTGGATCCAACCCAGGTCTGGGATCAGGAGGAACGGGGCGGGGGCGCCACCTGGCGGATTCGAACCCAACCGGGGAGCCAATAACTCGGGTACCTATCGAGAACACCAGGGGGGAGGGGGGGTGGGGGGGGGCACTGCGCTTCACCTTCACCGGTGTCGCAGTTTGAGCGCCCTGCCAGTTTCAGCTGACTGCATACACTCAAACTCAAGGCATTGTCAATGGTTGTGAGCAATCTTCGTACAGAAAATACAGAAGAAGTGAAATATCTCTAAAACCACACCACCTATTAACAAATCGCTTAGTACACATATAGAAAACATCTTTACCAAAAAGGTTATATTAAATTTATAAGTTTAGGGTTCTTGATTTCTATTCATTTTGAATAAAACTATTGTTTTGCACTGCACGTACCGTCAAACTCAAGGCATTGTCAATGGTCGTGAGCAATCTTCATACAGAAAATACAGGAAAAGTGAAATATCTCTAAAAGCACACCACCTAGAAAAAAATCGCTTGGTACACATATAGAAAACATCTTTACCAAAAATATTATATTAAATTTATAAGGTTACTGACGATCCTGTTAGCTTTTGACGCATGCGCAGAAGCGATGTGTCCCTCGCATAAGGTTAGTGACGATGTTGTTAGATTTTGACGCATGCACATGAAACTGACAGTCAGCTGAAACTGGCAGGGCGCTCAAACTGTGATACCGGCATATCAGGGATATACGCGAGTATAGATTTGAAAAATATGTGATGGAACCAGACCCTCCACAGCAATTGTACATTTTGACTCCTGCCAAATAATTGTAAGCAGTTCTTTGCTCGAATTAAACATTGTTGTCCTTGACCCCTACTGGGATTACATATTTTATGTATCGGAACCTCTCCAATATGGACATATTCTTAGTTTATGGAGTTTTTTGCAACTCATTTTTTTAAATTTCAACATGTCATTCAGTAGTCAATTCTGTGCTAGCCTTGTCATATAGTTTCAGTGCTAGTAAATCCCATTTTGCGGTTTCCGCAATGCAGTGTTGGTTCTTACTAAGATATGACATCGTCTTTAGTGTTGATTCAACATGGCCGTATTGAATGTGCTTCGGGTTGTTTCCTCCCGGCTTCTTGGCCCGGTTGGCCGCTATAACAGCAGCCATCTGCGACATACAAGTATCAGGGCATCCAGCTACTACCCTATCAATGATTCGTTTTTTGGATTAACCACAGAACAGTCTCAAGTAGGTGCAAAATTGGATTAATCATTACATGAGCCATATACTGCGTTCGATTTGATCCTGTTGGGGTGCGCCGTGGCATAAGCAGCCCCCTATGAATGCGTTCGATTGTATGCTATTTGGCGCGCCGTGCTGAACGACTGCTCCCTATGACTCGTATGAGGCTATGGGATGTGTGAGATTGGATGCTGTCACTGTGTCAGGTGCTCCTTGAACAATACGGGCGTAATCGATTAATCAACTCGGGTCACCCGAGCCACTTTTTGGCGCATACGCACATCCTACAGACTCGGGTGGAATAATCGAATACGTTTCTCCCCGCTCGGGGTGGAAAAAATGGTAGCTCAATCCAAAACCTTTTTTTTTAAATAACCAATATAACTACAGCACAATACGATTTAAAGTGTTTTACGATAGCATAGTTTAGTTATATTTCCATTTCATTAAAGTTGCATAGTTAGGTACCCCAGTAAAATTGTCAAATTATTCCAAACATTCAAATTATAATTCATTGGAAGCTCCAATGAATCAAAAGCAATATGCTTTTTGAATTTTTAAGATATTCCAAAAATTGAATGAGATATGTGCATTTGAAGTTTGTTGAATTTAAGATTTTTTGTATTAGCTAATGCACTAGAGAAGTGCCTTATTTAGGGCTGTTAAATAGACTAATTATAACAACATTTCCTTGTAGTTTCTTTATTAATGATCCTATCCTGATCAAACGTCACACCAAGGTTCTTCTTCGTATACCAAATCACCCCAGCTTATCAAAATTGATATATAAAAATTAGATCACCGGAAAATGTAGGTTTCCATGGCAACCATAATGCAATCACTCCCACCTACAATATGAGTCAACTGTAGCTATTTTTAAATAATGGTCAGATCCTGATGAAATTTCACATCAAGGTTCTTCTTGGTCTGTCAAATCACCTCAGCTTATCAGAACTGATATAAAAAAATTAGATCACAGGAAAATGTAGGTTTCCATGGCAACCGTAATACAATCACTCCCGCCTTCAATATCAGTCAACTGTAGCTCTTTTTTAATAATGGTCAGATCCCGATGAAATGTCACATTAAGGTTCTTCTTGGTCTGGCAAATCACCTCAGCTTATCAAAACTGATATAAATAAATTAGATCACAGAGAAACGTAGGTTTCCATGGCAACCATAAAAATGTTGGTTTCCATGGCAACCGTAATACAATCATGCCCATAACTGCAGTTTCTTTATTAATGGTTTGATCCTGATCAAACTTGACATCAAGGTGATTCAAACAACCAACAATCAAACCCAGATGTAGCAGTCAATGCAGTGTGCCTGTGTGCAGTGTGCCGTTTTCCGACATGACTGGGCTGCTCAGAAAGTCGCAA
Organism: Branchipolynoe longqiensis; assembly: GCA_030323885.1. NCBI lineage: Eukaryota > Metazoa > Annelida > Polychaeta > Phyllodocida > Polynoidae > Branchipolynoe > Branchipolynoe longqiensis. Next base: position 65,403,227 of record CM059192.1, on the reverse strand, counting down.
GAAGTTGTACGAGTTTTTATCGCACCGGCGACAGTGGCGCTCCCGGCGGATTCCGGGGTACCTAACCAAACACCACCAAACACAACAAAACACCATTGATCTAACGACTAACGTAGCCGACGCATCCCTCGACCCTCCCGCGGGGGCCGCGCGTGAGTCACTCAACTAGAGAATCCAGTCAAAGCAACCAAACCACCAACCAACAACCAAACAACCACCAACAACAAACCACCAACATCAAACCAACAACAACCAAACACCACCAAACACAACAAAACACCGTTGATCTAACGACTAATGTAGCCGACGCATCCCTCGACCCTCCCGCGGGGGGCACGCATGAGTCACTCAACTAGAGAATCCAGTCAAAACAACCAAACCACCAACAACAAACCACCAACATCAAACCAACAACAACCAAACCAACAACAACCAAACCAAACACCACCAAACACAACAAAACACCGTTGATCTAACGACTAACGTAGCCGACGGATCCCTCGACCCTCCCGCAGGGGCCGCGCGTGAGTCACTCAACTAGAGAATCCAGTCAAAACCACCAACCAAACCACCAACAACCAAACAACCACCAACATCAAACCAACAACAACCAAACCAACAACAACCAAACCAACAACAACCAAACCAAACACCACCAAACACAACAAAACACCGTTGATCTAACGACTAACGTAGCCGACGCATCCCTCGACCCTCCCGCGGGGGGCGCGCATGAGTCACTCAACTAGAGAATCCAGTCAAAACAACCAAACCACCAACAACAAACCACCAACATCAAACCAACAACAACCAAACCAACAACCAAACCAACAACAACCAAACCAAACACCACCAAACACCGTTGATCTAACGACTAACGTAGCCGACGCATCCCTCGACCCTCCCGCGGGGGCCGCGCGTGAGTCACTCAACTAGAGAATCCAGTCAAAACAACCAAACCACCAACCAAACAACCACCAACATCAAACCAACAACAACCAAACCAACAACCAAACCAAAAACAACCAAACCAAACACCACCAAACACAACAAGACACCGTTGATCTAACGACTAACGTAGCCGACGCATCCCTCGACCCTCCCGCGGGGGCCGCGCGTGAGTCACTCAACTAGAGAATCCAGTCAAAACAACCAAACCACCAACCAAACCACCAACCAAACAACCACCAACAACCAAACACAACAACACTAACACAACAACACACCACAACCAACAACAACCACAACCAACCACAACAACCCAACCAACAACAACACCAACCAAACACACACCAAACACAACACCAACAAACCACCAAACACCGTTGATTTAACGACTACTGTAGCCGACGCATCCCTCGACCCTCCCGCGGGCGCGGGGGCCGCGCGTGAGTCAGAATCCAGTCAAAACACCAACTTTTGGCCATCAAATTGTAGAGTTGCGATTCCAGTTAGAGTCAATGTAAGAACAGTTTTAGGAAGATAAAATGCTAAAGTTTCCCATTATGATAGTTAACATGCACTTTCCCGGCAGTCTTAGCTCTGATTTCTGCATCTGAAGACTTGAATGGCTTGGTAAAATGCCTTTCAAATGTCACACAGCACTGAAAATGGTCTCTATCTGTGCCCCAGTCTGTTGTGCTTCAAACCCAGATGTAGCAGTCAATGCAGTGTGCATGTGTTGCACATGTGGTGCCGTTTTCCGACATGACTGGGCTGCTCAGAAAGTCGCTAGAAGTTGTACGAGTTTTATCGCACCGGCGACAGTGGCGCTCCCGGCGGATTCCGGGGTACCTAGCATAGTCCGATGGTTTTGAGTTTCTGTCGTTATTCTGAGATAAATATATTAAATATATTGTTATAATCTACCTTACCTATGTTTTAAATAACTTTTATTTCATGTGGCTAACTTTTGAGATATTTGCAAACATGTGAAATTAGTTTGGCAAGCACGCCAAAACTTAGATAAAAGATTCACCCGGTACTTGTAGTACACGGGTGAACGACAACGTAGTCTAAATACGGGCGAAAATAGCTTTAGTATGGAACAGGGAGTAGAATGTCTGCCTCCAGTATCAAATGGATATTTATATAGGCACAGAGTTGGTGAAATGGGAGAGAATGCAAAAAGACAAGATGGCGGCCGTAGAACGCCGTCAATTTCACTTTTAAATCTTATTAAACTAGATATTATATTATATTTTTCAACTCAAAGGTAGCGGGCTAATAATAAAACAGATGTAAAGAATAAGTGTTGCTTCTTACATTGTGAAATTAGGCTCTCATTTCATTGACCCGTTTTTTCGACAGCTTTTACATAGGGTTGGTTTGCACCCCTACTGCAGCAGTACGGGGTGAATCTTGTATCTAGCCAAAACTCTGACACCATAGGCTTCAGCAATAACAGGTTCTATTAAATTGACTCAGTATGCTCTTCTATGGGGCGACAAATGCTTAATAATTACATCAGTATCTCATCATCATCATGCTGTCGGTCGCGATGCGACAAAGACTGCTTTCATTACTTGACTGCCGCTCTCCATTTAGCTCTCTGCTGTGAGAGTTGTGTCCTATGAGTTGGTCTTAATGTCTCTCAGCTTCAGGTTTCCCTTGATGGTAGGTAGCCTTGAACCGGAGACGAGGGCACCCTCTCTTTCTGTAACCAAAAGACAGTTGAGAATAGAGGATCTGCTTTGGGGGCCTGTCTGATGACATCCTCATGAGGTGTCCAGTCCACCGGAGATTCTTTTTGATCGGAAGATCTTCCATAGAGGGCAGCCCCGTCTGTTCTTATTTGTCACTTTGTCCTTCCAGGTTAGCCTCATGATTGAACGCAGATGTCGCATCATGAAGGCATGCAGCTTTTTCACCTGTCGTCTGTACACTGTCCAGGCCTCGGCTACATCAGTATCTAAGTTAGATATAAAGTATCAAATCTAGATAATTTTTTTCGTTTTGAAAATTTGATGTTTTCATCGGACCATGTTATTACCCCAAAAAAACATGTATGACTGGTACTGGTGGCTGTTATCCTGCAGGATGGTAGCAGCGCAAATGTGACGTCATCACTCCTAGCCACCCCAGCCAAGAGGGGCGTAATCGATTTACACGACCCGGGCGATTTGGGTCACCCGAGTTGCTAGAATTTCAAATTGAACACCGTGAGTGGAGTTGACAAAAACACATGCCGTGTGCAAAACGACCCGACCCCAGTAGCCCACCTTGGCTGGGGTTTGCTAGGAACGATAATGACACATTTGTGCTGATACCGTCCTGCATCATAATAGGTACCAGTATCAGTCCTACATGTTTTTTTTGGTGGTAATAACACAGATTAAAGTTGCATGGTCGGATGAAATATAATTTTGTCAAAATTAAAACAACTACTTACATTTGATCCTATATATATCCAACTTAGATACTGGTGTATTAGCTAATGATTTGGGACAGCATAATACAGAACAACCAGTGGATTTATAACCTCACCCCTTTGGACACTCACTTTGAAACACCATTATGCAGGGAGGCCATTAACCAATTAGGCCAACCTCGTGACCTCATTAGCCTCCCAAGACCAAATAGGCCTACCGTGCAGGGCCATAGAGGGGAAGGGGAAATGAGTTGGATGTTGCCCCTCCCGTCCATGCTGGATATTGAATGTTGTTTAGTCAATTCTATAAATATAATTAATCAATTTGGGTAATTTAAATTTTGAAATTTGTACATTTGTCAATTAAAATTGCATTTTTCATCAGGACTATGTATGGTATGAGGGAGGATGAGACCTATGGATGACATAACAGTAAATAACATGTACATGAGAAATGCAAATTCATTAGATAGCAATGCGAAATGTTAAAGGGAATCGGTATACCTGTCCGGGAAAACAAACAAACTCAGAATAGTTCTAATTTCGGCCACATGGTTCTGCGCTTAATGCTATGATGCCAGCAGCCATATTGTACGATCCAGCCGGACCTAAGCATCAATGGCTTGACAGGATCCGCCGCAAATGCGCAGATCTCCAGGTTTAATGCTATGATGGCAGCAACTGTTCTGGTAATGCGTTATCATTTGGGCGGGATCCATCACAAATGCGCCGGGTTCTGGAATTAACGATATGACGGCAGCAGCCTTTCCGCAGTATATGCGCCAGCGGGCGGCTCAGGATCGCGGAGCATGCAGTTCGTCATAGAAAGTGTAGAAACTGATATGGTGCTACGACCCCAGGCTGTCCGCCAATGCATACGCTGTGGAACGGCGCATTTGCAATGGATCCCGTCGAAACGATAACACACAGGTACGGCTGCTGCAATCATAGCATTAAACCCAGAAACCTGCGCAATTGCGGCGGATCCCATCAAACCATTAATGCTCAGGCCCAGCTGAATCATAGCATGTGCAGTTTTGTGGGTGGTTGCATCGTTTGATGTTTTGATTTCTGCCATTGGGACGATGTCACTCATATACGGATGTATATGTGATGTTAGATATTCGGTGCTACTTGGTCAATTCAATAGATATAAATGAAATTAACCTTTCTACAAAATAATATTTGGTTAAAAACCCTAGTGCCACGAGCCTATGGCACAAATCCCTTCCCAGAATGATCCGAACCGCAACAGAAATACCTACCTACAGCCCTGTCAGGTTCCAGGATTAGTAGGTCATCTCACATCACATGGTCACTGTGAGATGACCATCTGGGTCACAGCCACAGGACTTTTGGCAAGCTTGTCGAAATTATTTTGGGTTCTTTCAGCTCAAATTGCTACAAAACTAGCCATTTTTCACCAAAGTTACTCAGGACTAATGAATATAATGGTCAATCTGAGCTATTTATCTCAAATATAACTAACAAATTCAAATGCCATCGGACCATGCAACTTTAATGAAATGGAAATATAGCTAAACTATGCAATCATAAAATACTTTAAATCCTATTTTGCTGTAGTTATATCGGTTATTTAAAAAAAAAAAAAAAAGTTTTGGATTAAGCCACCATTTTGTCCACCCCGAGCGTGGAGAAGCGTATTCGATTATTCGACCCGAGTCTGTAGGATGTGCGCATGCGCCAAAAAGTGGCTCGGGTGACCCGAGTTGATTAATCGATTACGCCCAGGGTGGGTTACTGGGGTCGGATCGTTTTGCACACGGCACGTGCATTTGTCGACTCCACTCGCGGTGTTCTATTTGAAATTCTGACGACCCGGGTGACCCGAGTCGCCCGAGTCGTGTTAATCGATTACGGCCATACACAAACAAACCGACCAACCTTGACCTTGCCTCAGGTTAGGGGCTTGGCCCTTACTTTGGCTGTCACAAAGATCTAAAGCCCCGTTCACACAACACAACTTTAGGCCGAACTAGATAAGGCGAACTAGAGGAGGCGAACTAGGCATCCTGTCCACACAAGCAGTACTTGGGGCGGTTTAAGGCGGAAATCGATCTCTGCGCATGAGCAAGTCCATACTAACCAGCACCAGTTTCGGTTTGTCGACGTCACCACGAGAGAGTGTGGGTTCGACCTAGATATGTATTGACTGAATCGTATTGTTTTGGAATGGTCAAAACTTCTGCTGGGCAGTGAAACCCTAAAAATAAATGATGAAAAAAATATCTGTGCACCTCTAGCCGGTTCATAGACCAAATTATATTATATAGTGTGACATGCTTAATCCGCTTCAAGTAAACCGCTACCGTCCACACAAGCTAGGTGGGCAGATTTAAGTTAGTTCGGTTCATCTAAACTACCTCGAGAGGTGGTTTAGATGAAGCAAACTAGATGAGGCGACTCAGGCTTAAGTCGCCCCAACATCACGTCCACACGACCAATTTGAGTCGAACTAAAGGAGGCGAATTAGTTAAGCCGACTTAACTCGCCAGTGTGAACGGCCCTATATTGTACTGCAGCAGTAATTACACCTAGAGACTGCTGCGGGAGAAACTAATCTCCTCAATGCCAAATAATGTGCCCTGGTTTGTTTTTCTTGACAGCCAAAGACCCTATAATACTAAGACGGCTCACTCCCTATCTCTCCCATGGTAATGTAAATTTTGCAGTGCCACCTTGTGGTGGGTTTGATCAGCCCGGCTGCTGGTTGGTGTTTCACATGTAAACACATACAATTATATTATACATGAGATAGGTAAGTATGAATACACATCAATATATAATTGCTATGAACAAATACACATCATCATCATCATCATCATCATCATCACACATGTTTCAAATTCATATATACATTTATACATATAATATAGCACCTGTTTAACCAAGTGAACAGCCAGCGCACCAAGTGGTGGGTTTGATCATTTTGATTACACAGTACAGGCTGAGTGAGCCGTCTTAGTATTATAGGGTCTTTGACACAGATGTGTGAGGCAAAGATTACACCACACCGTCATGTGTTGGCCTGACCCTGGGGTCCAGGCCAGGGCAAAGGTTGAGCCTAAGCCTAAGGCTAAGCTGAAGTTGTATAATAGCAGAGATTCTCTGATAATAGTCACTGATCAGACTGCGTACTGAAGTTATGCAACTTCTGGTGTTTGATCCAGTTTTTGCTATCCTAAGCCTTCTTATTTATACAGTAGTGTAAGGCTCTGATCATGGGTCCGGTCCATTCAGTACCTGCCCATTTAATATTCATCTAACCACTAAATGGTCCACAGTTTCAAAATGTTGACATGTCCCCCCTGCTAATAGGTGATATTCAGTAGCCTAGAGAAAGCAGACATTATGGCCGCAGTGATGTACAATTGTAGTTAGGGACAAAACTTTGTTTTAAAATGATCTAAAAATAGCACTCATTTGTTACACAGTATCACTCACTCTTTTCACACTGTCTTTTCTATTATAAGGCCACTCAATAACAATTTAATTTCTACATTAATGAGTTAAAAAAGTTCTTGTTTTACTGACAGATTCTTGTATCGTTCAGTGTGTTGTTTTTTAGTCAGCTTATTAACGTAGCAAGTTTTCAATTCTTTACATAACATATCGTGTCTGAATTTTGTACTTGCAAAGAGCATATGTGTACAAAGTTCTTGCCAAAAAGAATGACAATAACTATTAAATTTCCACATTAATGAGTTAAAAAGGTGTTTGTTTTACTGACAGATTCTTATATCTTTCAGTGTGTTGTTTTTTAGCCAGCTCATTAACGTAGCAAGTTTTCACTTCTGTACATAACCTGTCATGTCCGATTTTCATGTGTGACCATTAATGATGCATGTGTTTACCCTTATTTTGCAACATGTGTATAGTACAAATTCAAAATACAAACTTTCTTGCTCTAAATTATAACTCATTCCTCAGGAGATTTTCCACACCACACAGTGCATGTACTTTTATGAACCTGTTGCCACTTATATTTAATGGCTATAGTGTAACACTTTCAGTACCCGTGATCTGAGCCGTACACAGTATGGAGTCTAGTCTTTCTGGCGTAATTGAAAACCTTAGTAAAAATACAAATAGGTGTTGTTGCTTTCATGCAGAAAGAAACAACATGTGAATGAATGGTAGGTATAACAGCTAAAATTTCAAAACTGTTGCGCAGTACTGCAAATTGGTAGACATACAGAGCTCATAGAATAGAATAAAGGTTTTTTTTTTAAAATCATTTAAGTATCATTATTCGTTCCAAAGTCATCTATGATTTAGTTTCCCTAGAAATCAACATTTTGTCCTAATTAGTTATACTTATAGCTATAGACCTATTTCATATGACGTCAGCAGGGGTATTTAGGTCAGTGCACGCGCTGTTTGGCTGCAGGATGACACACTGTCACACTGCCAACTCAATGGCTATGAGCAATCTTCATTGAGAAAAGGAGAATTATTTCTAAAGCCACACCACCTAGAAGCAACCCGCTTGGCACATACACAGAAAACATATTCACCGAAATGATTATATTAAATCCATAAGGGTAAGGTTCTGTATTTCTATTAATTTTGAATAAAATCGACGTGTTGCACAGTGCATATCGGCAAACTCAATGCATTGTCAATGGGCATGAGCAATCTTCATAGAGAAAAGGTGAAATATCTCTAAAACCACACCACCTAGAAGCAAATCTGAGCAAAACTGAGCAAATCTGAGCAAAAACTGCTTCAAATAGGAATTAACTGTGGAGGTAGTGGTTCCAATGCACATTATTTATTTACGTTGGTGAAAAGTTGACAAATTGATAGAGAATGCAAAGCTCAAGATGACAACCACAGAAAGCTCTCAACTTAACTTTTAAAGTGTATTAATCTACCTGATTTAATAAATTCGTCACTTAAAAATAGCAGGCTATAAATAGTATAATAAGCAGTGGAACCATATATTTAGCATATTAGATTGTAGATTCATGTGGTTATATCTCAAACCTAGCTTTCCGACACTTTTTCTAGTGGGTTGTGGCCCCTTAGTCTGAGGCATCTGACTACTGGCCTGCCTGAGTACTGGCGGACCTGAGTACTGGCATGCCTGAGTACTGGCGTACCTGAGTACTGGCGTGCCTGAGTACTGGCATACCTGAGTACTGGCGTACTTGAGTACTGGCATACCTGAGTACTGGCATACCTGAGTACTGGCATACCTGAGTACTGGTGTGCCTGAGTACTGGCGTACCTGAGTACTGGCATACCTGAGTACTGGTATACCTGAGTACTGGCGTGCCTGAGTACTGGCATACCTGAGTACTGGCGTACCTGACTACTGGCATACCTGAGTACTGGCATACCTGAGTACTGGTGTGCCTGAGTACTGGCGTACCTGAGTACTGGCATACCTGAGTACTGGTATACCTGAGTATTGGCATACCTCAGTACTGGCATACCTGAGTACTGGCATACCTGAGTACTGGCATACCTGAGTACTGGCATACCTGAGTACTGGTATACCTGAGTACTGGCATACCTGAGTACTGGTGTGCCTGAGTATAGGTGTACCTGAATATCAGCATACCTGAATATTGGCATACCTGACTACTGGTGTACCTGAGTACTGGCATACTTGAGTATTAGGATACCTGACAGTGTTGTGCGAGTAACTATTAAATATCAACAGAGATCAAATATTCACCCCTGCCCAAAGTAGGGGTAAATGATGGCCATGTCTAATTCCGAACCAAAACTGATTTCATATGAATTAACTATAAATAAGCTGTAACGGTCATGTTTTCAGTGTGCAGTGTTTTATCTATATTGATGTAGAGTTGATGAACTAGGAGAGAATGCAAACAAAATAAAATCCACCCAAAATTGCGACCTGGATGCTCCTGATTTGATTTTTAAAATCTATTCATCTGCTTGATTTAATAAAGTCTCCTCTCCAAAAGTAGCGGGCGATAAATATAATAGACAAGTATTTGTACAGTGTATTTAGCAGATTCAATTCTAATTTATTCTGTTATGTCCATGCCCCCAACACTTTTTCTATAGGTTTGTTTAGCACTGCTCTCTGTTAACACTTATTTTGGCAATTAAAGAAGTTATGAGCATTTTGATGTTATTTTAAAAATAGCATTGACGGCTAGACCCATTTCTTTGTTTTTCCAATTAATTAAGAAGTAAGTTCTAAGCATTACAACAGAGCGAAAACTCATTACACATGTTTTTTTATGTCAATTAAGCGAAATATTGTTACTATTATGAAGAAAGTTATGACTATTTGAAGTGCAATTTACTTTTTATTTAACTTTCTGTATGTCTGCAGCCAGCCGATGTTTGGCCCTTAGGTGGGATGGTTTTTTCGCTCTCCAAAACACAGAAATCTACCATCCATAGATATAGATCAACTTAATCTCTGACAGAAAAAGAAAATGGTTAAAATTTAGGGCGAGCGATAATAGTCACAATTTTGACAACATAACATTATCCAAGATTTTGGACTATTTGTAATCTACAAATAGTTACAAGCCATAAACAAGAAAACCAAAATTATTACTAAAAACAAAATTCAAAAGATTTAAATCAAATTGGATTAGTGCTGCCCAGTGGCGAAAACAAGTGTTAATACACTTATCCGTTATGAGCAGGGTAAATAAATTCATCAAAAAAAAAAACACTTTAAAAAATGCAAGAAGAGCCTGTGAATAGTGTGATAAATGGGAATGGGAATGGGCCAAGGGTTGTGCTTGGAGAATGCTGTATGAAATCTGACTTCTGGTAATTGTTAGCGAATCACTGATAATTCCTGAATATGTATTATGAACACACTCAGCCAGACAGCACAGAAGTGGGCCATGGATAGCAAACCCCTAGCTTGGTCCCCCACTACGAACAAGCAGTCCTTAGGCTTGGCACAAACCATTACCGGCATTTATTTTTAGATCGATATTTGCATTCCCTAAATATATATAATTCAAATAAAACTCTCAGTGAAATGCGGGTACATAGTCATAATAATAATAGCAACAACAATAATATAAATGTAATAGTGTGCCGTCACTCGCAAGAGCCATTCTTAGGTACTGAATAATGGAACAATGATAGGACATATTTACAACTTAATTACAATAGTTGGAGGACCCAGACATTTTATATACCATAAAAAGCTGCATTAAATAGGTAAGTCATGAGGTCAGTTGCCAGGATGTAAAACCCCCAACAAACAGCAAACCTGAGGTCACATTAAGATTCATTCTTAAGAGAAGTTGCTTTTCTTAAGTCCCAGTCACACTAGGGCTTGCGACCACTTTGGACCCAGGAACCCACCTCCTTACGACCTTGCGACCAAAGCAATGGTTGCTGACCTCTGGGTGACCATTTTGGTGACAAGGAGGTTTTTAGTACAGTAGCTTCAACCTCCTTGCGACCATTTTGGTCACAAGGAGGTCGGCGACCTCTTTGCAACCACCCGTTTTTTTGTGGTCGCAAACAGTAGTGTGACTGGGGTATAACTCACCCGTATATTGAATTAATAACTCAATTTGGGTGCAAAACAGAAATGTGATTCCTTACAACAAATTTAATCAGATTGGGAAAGAAGGTATTTTACTCTCCCAACTACTTAACTCAAATTAAAGGTGGAGCATTACTAATTAATACGATAGAAATGGGATATGAATCAGGTCATCTATCTCCCAGCACTGGACGTTCTAATGTAACTGGAAGAATAAAAATAAGGACAGATTGTGTGCATATTGTAGATAACATTGTCTGTTTTACACGCATGTTGACAAAAATATACTGGTATATTCTAGAGTGCTGGCGTTCATGAGTAGTGATGTGCCTGATTGTTAGCATACCTGAGTACTGGTGTGCCTCAATAACTGATATACCTGAGTAGTACTGGTGTGCCTCAATAACTGATGTACATGAGTAGTACTGGTTTGCCTCAATAACTGATGTACATGAGTAGTACTGGTGTGCCTCAATAACTGATGTACATAAGTAGTACTGGTGTGCCTCAATAACTAATATACCTGAGTAGTACTGGTGTGCCTCAATAACTGATGTACATGAGTAGTACTGGTGTGCCTCAATACCTGATGTACATAAGTAGTAATGGTGTGCCTCAATAACTGATGTACATGAGTAGTACTGGTGTGCCTCAATAACTAATATACCTGAGTAGTACTGGTGTGCCTCAATAACTGATATACCTGAGTAGTACTGGTGTGCCTCAATAACTGATGTACATGAGTAGTACTGGTGTGCCTCAATACCTGATGTACATAAGTAGTACTGGTGTGCCTCAATAACTGATGTACATGAGTAGTACTGGTGTGCCTCAATACCTGATGTACATAAGTAGTACTGGTGTGCCTCAATAACTAATATACCTGAGTAGTACTGGTGTGCCTCAATAACTGATGTACTGGATACTGCATGAGTAGTACTGGTGTGCCTCAATAACTGATGTACATGAGTAGTACTGGTGTGCCTCAATACCTGATGTACATAAGTAGTACTGGTGTGCCTCAATAACTGATGTACATGAGTAGTACTGGTGTGCCTCAATACCTGATGTACATAAGTAGTACTGGTGTGCCTCAATAACTGATATACCTGAGTAGTACTGGTCTGCCTCATTAACTGATGTACATGAGTAGTACTGGTCTGCCTCAATAACTGATGTACATAAGTAGTACTGGTGTGCCTCAATAACTGATGTACATGAGTAGTACTGGTGTGCCTCAATACCTGATGTACATAAGTAGTACTGGTGTGCCTCAATAACTGATGTACATGAGTAGTACTGGTGTGCCGCAATAACTGATTAACCTGAGTACTGGTTTACTTGGGTACTGATGTCCCTGTGTACTGGCGTACCTGTGTACTGGCATACCTGAGTACTGGTTTACCTGAGTACTGATGTCTTTGAGTACTGGCGTACCTGAGTACTGGCATACCTGAATACTGGCATACCTGAGTGCTGGCATACCTGAGTATGGGTGTACCTGAGTACTGGTGTACCTGAGTACTGGCTACCTGACTACTGGTGTACCTGAGTACTGGTGTGCCTGAGTATGGGCGTACCTGAATACCGGCGTACCTGACTACTGGCGTACCTGAGTATTGGCATATCTGACTATTGGTGTAACTGAATACTGGCGTACCTGAGTACTGGCATACCTGAGTACTGGCATACCTGAGTACTGGCATACCTGAATACTGGCATACCTGAGTACTGGCATACCTGAGTACTGGCATACCTGAGTAATGGTGTGCCTGAGTATAGGTGTACCTGAATATCGGCGTACCTGACTACTGTTGTACCTGAATATTGGCATACCTGACTACTGGCATACCTGAGTACTTGCATACCTGAGTACTGGCATACTTGACTAGTAGCATACCTGACTATTGGTGCACCTCAGTAACTGAGGCATCCAGAACTGGCGTGCCTGAGTACTGGCATACCTGAGTATTAGCATACCTGACTACTGGTGCACCTCAGTAACTGAGGCATCTGACTACTGCCATGCCTGAGTACTGGCATGCCTGAGTATTAGCATACCTGACTACTGGTGCACCTCAGTAACTGACGCATCTGACTACTGGTATGCCTGAGTACTGGCATACCTGAGTATTAGCATACCTGAGTACTGGCATACCTGAGTACTGGCATATTTGAGTATTAGCATACCTGACTACTGGTGCACCTCAGTAACTGACGCATCTGACTACTGGTATGCCTGAGTACTGGCATACCTGAGTATTAGCATACCTGAGTACTGGCATACCTGAGTACTGGCATATTTGAGTATTAGCATACCTGACTACTGGTGCACCTCAGTAACTGACGCATCGGACTACTGGCGTGCCTGAGTACTGGCGTCCCGGGTGAGACCTTGCTTGCTCTTCTCTCTCACAGTTACGCCAGACGGTGTTCCAATTTGCACAGAAGGAGCTTGCCCCACTGGCTGCTCAGATCGACAAGGAAAACTACTTCCCCGGCATCAGGGTATGTGTAACACTTCTATTATGTAATATTGGAGTCTAATGTGAATTTGACTTAAACAATTTTTTTAATAATTTTTTTTTTATTGGGGGTGGGGGGTATATATGCTTTGCAGCTTATGTTTTGTCAGTAACGGAACAATATGTATGTTCCGAGTTACTGTCCGCTGGTTCTTGAGGAAGGAACTCAACTATCAGGACTGGACGTGGTAGCCGAATCGGTACGGCGCAGGATTCCCGTGTGGAAGGTCGGGAGTTTGAATCCCAGCCGAGTGAAGCAAATACTTATAAAATTGATATATGTCACTACTTAGCTTGGCACTCAGCATTAATACGATAAGACACTGACTAGTTAGCACAAAATTAGGATTATGTGGGATATCGGATCATGGTGTCGGTGGCCTGGTCTCCCAGTGGGGCAGCATTTATAAAGTCGCCATGAGTGTGCACTGTCACAAGTCAGTACCCATCCTGATATGACCTTATATGTTGCTAGGACGTAAAACAACAACAAACAAACTGAAGCTGTCAGTATGTGTGTTTACAAACGCGCGGTGGTTTTCCCTGCCAGCCCTGTCCTTCAGTATACGCCTTGTTCTTTAACATCACTTTGAACCCATGGACACATGATTCTTGATATACAAACTTAGTGTTCTCGCTATTTGTTTCTGAATTAGGTGCACTGCATCAGTGCTAACAACTACTCTACATTAGATAAAAAATACAACTTGTACAGACGAGGGGGCCGAATGAGTTGAGCGTCCGCCTCCCGTTTTAGTAGGTCATGGGATTCAAACCCCCTGAGTTCCAACCCTGGCCGAGTCAAACAAATGACTGAAAAACATATATACTTGTCACTACCTAGCCTGGCGTTCGGCATTACTAGGATAGGGCAAGGAGCAGTGGAATGAGGAAGACCAATCGTCTGCTGTTGAAATTTCCCCTCTTTAATCAACTAAGGTACAACAACAAAACATGTAGCAGTGTGTGGTGCATCCCTCCCACTGTAACATGACAAAAGGCCTGCCTAGTGGCTAGGTGGACACCAACTTTGGTAACTGGGAAATGACATTGTAGGTGAAGAAGGGGGGAAAAACAGCCTTCAATTATTTTTTTCAAATGTGCTACAGATAATTTTGATTCCTGATTTGTGCGCTGTATTCACAGCCATTATGATGGCAGCAGCACCTGGAGGGAGAAGTGGGGAACAGAAGGGGACCTGCCTAGTAGCAGACCAGTTTGCACCCCAGGTCGCTCACTGCCCGCCTCAAGGGCCTTAAATAACAGTTGCATGTTATAGTAGTTAGTTGACATATATCAGCACAATTACAAACAGAGTAGACAACAATTACAAGACAATTACATAATTAATAATATGCATACATAATAAATTGATACATTCCATAAAAGTGAAATAAAAAAACCAACCAATTGCCGATAGTTTTAATTGGTCGCATTACAAGTAGCGGGTCAGATAATTTGATATATAATTAGTGAAATTTAAAGAATGTTAGAAATATGTCAACGTATGAAGTGAATTTCATCTTTTGTCACCCTCTTTTTTATTTCCTATCAAAACAGGACTTTTGGCTGAAATGTGGCGAGCTCGGATTGTTGGGAATCACAGCACCAGGTGAGCGGCTTTCTGTCCGACAGCGTTACATGGATGATACAACAAGTTGCCAAGTTGCACTGTTCTGAAAACTAAGTGAGTGTCGCAAACAGGGACGCCATTCTTCACAGCTTTCACGATTTCTTAAAAGTCTTCAAAAGTCCCCCCAACAATGCAGTGAAACTCTGTTATAACGCGATCATTGGGGGTCCATAAAATGTCATCGTGAATACAGCGAGGTCACGCTAAATCGGTGGTCGGTTTGATTAATTACTTTTGAATTCAGGAATTTTGGGTCCAATGAATCATCGCATTATATCAGAATTTGCTTTAAATCCGGACATGTTATAACGGGGTTCCACTGTAGTTTGGAAATTGTATACAGTAATACCTCTGTTAGCGCTCTAGGTGTGTTCATAAAAATGCAATGCTAAACGAATCAGTGCTATAAGGGTTCATAGCATAGCATAACATAACATAGCATAAATAGAGTTTGTTGTTGGGGCTTTACGTCCGAGCAACGTCTAAGCTCATATAGGGTAATGAACCAGCATTGTCCGGATAACACAGAACTAATGCATTAAATAATATTACAATGTTGTGAAGGAATTGTGATTCAAACGCTTAAGGGGGTCAAGTGAATAAAATGTGACAAAAGTCTGCCTAGTGGGTAGGTGGACACCACCTTTGGTAACTGGGAAATGATATATTGTAGGTGTAGAGGGGAAGCACAGGGTCCGTATGGGGCTTGGAAAGTCTTGAAAAGTCATAAACATCATCTTCCCCATTTCAAGGCCTTGAAATGCCTCAAATTTAACCTATTTTGTGTAATTAGTCTTGGGAAGCCTTGAATTCCATTAAATTGTCCCAACTGATCTAAATTAGTCCGAAATTGCCATTCGCCATTGTTTTTTTTCCCTTCTGAAATCCAAATGAAAAGAGTCTTGAATTCCTATCAAAAACAGTCTTGAAAATCCTTGAAATAGCCTTGAATTTCATATCTTCACAGGTGTACAGACCCTGGGAAGCAGGTTGTGTGCCACACAACAGACATGTGTACACATACATGGCCCTGCCTTTGTATTGAAAACAACTTGTGCGCTTTACCGGGTGCGGTGGCCTAATTGGTCGGGAGTTCGATTCCCGGTCAAGTCAAACCAATGACGTTAAAATTGATACTTCTTGCTTCCTAGCTTGGCATTACAGTTGCATAGTCCGATGCTTTTGAGTTTAAGAAATTTTCTGAGATAAATACATCAGGTTGATCGTTATAATATACCTTACTTTAGATTGGAGTAACTTTTATTTGAAGTGGCTAACTTTTGAGATATTTGAAGTGCAACCATGCCAAATTAATTTTGGCAAGCTTGCCAAAACTCTGACACCAGAGCATTCTGCAGTAACATGATCTATTCAATTGCCTCACTATTCCCTTCTGTGTGGTGACACATGCTTAATAACTGCATCAGTATCTATGCTAGATGTGTAGAATCAAATTTAGATCATGGTTTTGGTTTTGAAAATTTTATGACTTCATCGGACTATGCAAGGACTGGTCGGTTCAGTGTCAGGATAATGTGACTGAGTGGGATATTGGGTCATGGTGCCAGTGGCCTGATTTCCCAGTGTGGCAGCATTATAAAGTTTCCATGAGTGCAAACTGTCACAAGTCGGTACCCGTCCTGATATGACTAGATGTTGCCAGGACATAAAACTCCAAAAACCAACCAACAACGTGTGTGCTTCAGCTGAGTACGGCGGCTCTGAGGGCTCCTACATGGATCACGTGCTTGTCATGGAGGAGTTGTCACGTGCTTCCGGTGCCATTGCGCTTAGTTACGGCGCTCATTCGAACCTTTGCATCAACCAACTTGTGCACCACGGCAGCACCGAGCAGAAGGCCAAGTACCTGAAGGGGGTATGGATGTAGTCGCGTATTCCTTCATTTGTTTAAAGTCGCATCATCCGATGGAGTTTCTATCATTTTCTGAGATAAATATGTTACGTTGATTGTTATAATCTATCTTACTTTCGTTCGAAGCAACTTTCCTTTAAAATAACTAACGTAGGACATATTTGAAGTGTAAAACATGCCAAATTGATCTTGGCGTGCTTGTCAAAACAATGACCGCATGGACCTGAACAGTAACAGGTTCTATTAAATTTGCTTAGTGTGCCCTTCTAATTCTATGCAGCAACTACTGCTTCATAACGACACCAGTATCTATGTTGGATATGTAAGTTCAAATTTAGATAAGCGTTTTACTTTTGAAAATTGGATCCTTTTATCGGACTATGCATCCCAATTACTTTTCGAATAGTTTTGAAATCGTCTCCACTATGATTTGATTTTTGTATACACTAAAACCTCTCTAACCGACTACCTCCATAGGTTGACCACTCCCCTATATTGTTCGCTTTATTTGGATCCCAAAGGATCACCCATACAATACCATTGTAACGATAAAAAAACTCCTTAAGCCGATCACCTCCTAGGTTGGACCATTTAAAGTCGGTCCCATGGTCGGTCGATTTAGAGAGGTGTTACTGTATACAGTCATTTGGATTTGTTGTTTGTTTTAGCAATATATATGTGATAACACTAATGTATTATAATGTCTTAAAAGTGTATTCACAATAATAGTAATGTGCTATGTTACAGCTGTATTCACAGTAATATTTAGGTGCTACGTTAGGGCTGTATTCACAGTAATATTCATGTAGTTTTCAGCTGTATTCAGTCATAGTAATGTACTGTGTTACAGCTGTATTCACAGTAATATTTAGGTGCTACGTTAGGGCTGTATTCACAGTAATATTCATGTAGTTTTCAGCTGTATTCAGTCATAGTAATGTGCTATGTTACAGCTGTATTCACAGTAATATTTAGGTGCTACATTAGGGCTGTATTCACAGTAATATTCATGTAGTTTTCAGCTGTATTCAGTTAGAGTAATGTACTGTGTTACAGCTGTATTCACAGTAATATTTAGGTGCTATGTTAGGATGTATTCACAGTAATGTTCATGTAGTTTTCAGCTGTATTCAGTTAGAGTAATGTACTGTGTTACAGCCTTATTCACAGAAATATTTAGGTGCTACTTTAGGGCTGAATTCACAGTAATATTCATGTAGTTTTCAGTTGTATTCAGTCATAGTAATTTACTGTATTGCAGCTGTATTCACAGTAATATTTAGGTGCTACATTAGGGCTGTATTCACAGTAATATTTATGTAGTTTTCAGCTGTATTCAATCATAGTAATTTACTGTGTTACATGCCTATTCACAGTAATGGTAATGGGTACTGTTACAATTGTATTCCCAGTAATGGTAATGTATTAGTCTAACATAGTTACCCCCCCCCCCCCCCATATATGTTTCTTTTTTCTCTTATCTTGTTCTGTACCTGTCATACATATACCACTGTTTTGCTTATTTCCCTGTAATTGTCTATGTTGTAGATGTGTTTACTGTGTAGTGGCAATTGTCATTAGGGCTGGAAGACCAGTGCATCAGCACTGACAAAATGTTATTCAGAGGAAGAAAAACACTTGAACAAAAAAAAAAGAATTTATTTTTGTGGTTACAACTGTGTTGACAGTAGTACTAATGCCTTGTGCTACGCTGTACTCACGACAATAGTAACGTACTATGTTGCAGCTGTATTCACTGTAATATTGCACGTGTATTCACTGTAACATCACTGTGATGATGTCTGTTACAGCTCATTTCCGGTGAGATGGTTGGTGCGCTGGCTATGAGTGAACCCAACTCTGGCTCAGATGTTGTGTCGATGAAGTGTCGAGCCGTTAAGGAAGGTGTGTACAACTTTCACGCAGCGACTAAGGCTGAGGGTCTTTGTCTGTAGCAAACCTATAATTGGTCAGTGGTGACTGAGTGATGGCCAGTTATTTGCCTGCATTAAATTATTTGTGGAGGGAGGTGAATATTATATAAAAAATAAAAGGCCATGTATTTGCTCGAGAAGGCTGTTCCTAGTTTATGTGCATGTTCATCATCATCATCGCCACCATCATCAACATCATCACCACCATCATCATCATAATCAACTGCAGTTTGCGTCTCTTTATGATCGCCAGATCTTTGTGTGGTTCAATTGCTTGTTGTATCGTATTGGCACAGACTTCCTCATTGGTAGCATGGTCTTCGTATAAATAAGACTTTACAAGACTATGAAGACCGTTTGTATGTTCATGTTGCTTGTACTTGGCCAACCCGTGTGATGCAGGTGGCTGCAGCACATCCTCCATGAGGACGGTAATAATTCAGGGATGAAATATTTCTGCGATTTCGCGGATTTCCGCCATTTTTACTAGCAGCGTATGCTAATAAGTTGTTCAAATGCTGCAGCACTATCAGCATATCCTAATATCTTGTTCAAATGCGACACCGTCCTGATATGACCTTAGATGTTCCTAGGACGTAAAACAACAACAAACAAACAAACATCAAATGCGACAACAGTATCAGTGTATACCAATATGTATAAAACCTGACTTCCAGGAATTTTCTGCGATTCCCTGACAGTCCTAAGCCTATGGGAGAATATCCGAGTTTTCACAGAAATTCGCTGTTTACAGATTTCCGCTTTATTGCCCAGAGACCACTTTCATCCCTGAATATGCAGCCATAACGCCAGGCTCCCCGCAGTACGCAACCATGTATCACATCCAGGGTCCGTATGGGGCCTGGAATATCTTGGAAAGTCTTGAACTTCATTTTGCCCATTTCAAGGCCTTGAATAGCCTGGAATTGAACCTATTTTAGGTAATTAGTCTTGAAAAGCCTTGAATTTCATTAAGCTGTCCCCGCTGATCTAAATTAGTCTGAAATCGTCATTTGCCATTATTGTGTTTTTCTGAAATCCAAATAAAAATAGTCTTGAATTCCTACCAAACACAGCCTTGAAAAGCCTTGAATTCCATATCTTCACATCTGTACGGACCCTGCGTTCATTGCTGAGCTGCTAAATTCTGTTTGTAGGTGATCATTATGTACTCAACGGAAACAAATTCTGGATCACGAATGGGCCGGACGCCGACGTGTTGGTAGTTTATGCAAAGACCGAACTGAACCAGGAAAACCCTGCTCATGGAGTGACTGCCTTCCTCATAGAGAAGGTAAGTCAGCCAGCATGTCACAATTGTGAAGTCACTGCTGATTGTGAAACCAATGCGAGAGCATCACAATTGTGAAGTCACTGCTGAATGTGAAACCAATGCGAGAGCATCACAATTGTGACGTCACTGGTGGTTGTCAAGCTGATGTCATCACGTCACAATCGTGAAGTCACTGCTGATTGTCAAACTGATGCCAGTGCGTCACAATTGTGAAATCACTGCTGATTGTCAAACTGATGCCAGCATGTCACAATTGTGAAGTCACTGCCGATTGTCAAACTGATGCCAGCGTGTCACAATTGTGAAGTCACTGCTGATGTCAAACTGATGCCAGCGTGTCACAATTGTGAAGTCACTGGTGGTTGTCAAGCTGATGCCAGCGTGTCACAATTGTGAAGTCACTGCTGATGTCAAACTGATGCCAGCGTGTCACAATTGTGAAGTCACTGCTGGTTGTCAAACTGATGCCAGCGCGTCACAATTGTAAAGTCACTGCCAATTGTCAAACTGATGCCAGCGTGTCACAATTGCGAAGTCACTGCTGGTTGTCAAACTGATGCCAGCGTGTCACAATTGCGAAGTCACTGCTGGTTGTCAAACTGCTGCAGGCAAATCACAATTGTGAAGTCACTGCTGATTGTCAATCCGATGCATGTGAATCACAATCGTGAAGTCACTGCCGATTGTCAAACTGATGCCAGCGCGTCACAATTGTGTAGTCACTGCTGGTTGTCAAACTGATGCCAGCGCGTCACAATTGTGTAGTGAATGCTGATTGTCAAACTAATTCCAGCAAATAATGATTACGCTAATATATTTATTTACCCAAAAGAAATTACGGAAGCTCAAATCCATCGGACTTTGTGGCTATATTCCTTTGTACTAGACCTACTGCAATGACTCAACACCCACTAATATTTATGATGTGCAACCTCAGTGGTCCTGATTGGTCAGAGGAACACCGAACAGTACCCAGGATCTGTAAGGGTCCTGTAAAGTCTTGAAAAGTCTTGAACTTCATTTGCCGCATTTCAAGGCCTTGAAAAGCCTTGAATAAAATTTAACCGATATCTGGTAATTAGTCTTGAAAAGCCTTGAATTCCATTAAACTGTCCCCATTGATCTAAATTAGTCCGAAATCGCCATTTGGAATTTCTAACTAAATCCAAATGAAAATCTTGAATTCCGATCAAAAACAGCCTTGAAAAGCCTTGAAATAACCTTGAATTCCATATCTTCACATGTGTACGGACCCTGAGTACCTGAACATACCCCGTTCCGAACAGATCTACTAGTCCCAGTAATATTACTTTGCAGAGATTGTTAAAAAAATGTTTTAAATGGCTCCATCCCTATAGAATCATGTGGCATAGCCTCAGGCCTTATGGCCAAGCCCAAGTTAGGCCAATGTCCTTGAAAAGGGCTGGGTGGTTCTGTTGGACCAGCGCGATTTGATCTCCTGAGAGGAAACTGGTAAGCGAAGGACTTAGCAGTAATGACTGATTCCTGGGGTGATGCCTTTCTCAAGTCCCAACATATTTTGTATTGTTGGCATAGAATTGAATCGCATTGAATATTGTTTCGCCACATTGTTGAGGAGCATGGTGGTCTCTTCTCCAGGGCATGCCGGGATTTAGTACGGGACCGAAGCTAGACAAACTGGGCATGCGAGGCTCCAACACATGCGAGCTCATCTTCCAAGACTGCCATGTTCCGGGTGAGTGCACACTGGGGACATGAAGTGTTCTGGGTGAGTGAACACAAGATGTATGCAATGTTCTGGGTGAGTACAACCAATGGACCTGAAGTGTTCCGGGTGAGTACACACTGGGGACATGACGTGTTCCAGGTGAGTGCACACAGGAGACATGACGTGTTCCGGGTGAGTGCACACTGGGGACTTGAAGTGTTCTGGGTGAGTACACACAGGAGACATGACATGTTCCGGGTGAGTGCACGCTGGGGACATGAAGTGTTCTGGGTGAGTGCACACAGGAGACATGAAGAGTTCCAGGTGAGTGCACACTGGGTATATGAAGTATTTCAGGTGAATACACATAACTGTTCAAAACGTTTAGCTGTAATGACCTTACTTAGCTGTTTCTATTGGAGTGACAGACCAGGGAATACTTCCATAGTTGGAGTGGGGTTTCTTATGAAATAGAACTGAAAAATGTTTCTGGGTCAGTAATTATAGAGGAAGGTTATTTTTTTATATTTTTTTTTATTGAGGCTGTATTTATACTGTCCATAGCATATAAGCCCGGGTACCCAGGCTTGTTTTCAATGCTGGCCAGTTGTAATGTTGGTGTTATCTTACCACACAGTAGCTGCTGATAAGGTATTTGATTGCCTGCATTTCAGTAGCAGATAGATAATTGGTTGGTATGGTTAGTAGCCTATGTTAGTTTTTTTAAATTTTCTTGGCATATAGGTATTATTTTATTTTGTTCTACTCTTATTACTAGACTAGCCTACTCCTATTTACATATCATAGGCTTGTACGTAGCTGTGTGGTGTGTTATCTGGCTACTTTTGGCATGGTTACCTTCCATTGGGCGTCCCGTTGGTGGTGGGCCATGACATATCACATGCCCCTTTGCAGTGCAGCTTAGTGGGGGTTCCGTAGCCTTATTTTGCACAGATATTTTTTGTAAGTTTTTAGGTCAGCAATTTGTCGTTCCTTTACCGTTTGGGCATTCCACACCTTGGTAGCCATTTTCAGCGCGCTTCTCTCATGAGCTTTTATTTGGCTTCTGGTCTGCTTTAGTAGTGGTGCAATTATTTGCTCTAGTAGCCCTTTGTGGTTACATGGTGATTATTTAGTATCTGTAGATGTTTGAGCTTGTTTTGTGTTGGGGTAAGCTATTCTAGGTCGATCCGAAATATGGAAAAACTGCTAGGTAGCTGTTGGCAGTTAAGGGTGTTCTTGGCTCATAGATATTTGAGCTTGTTTTTGTGTTGGCTTTGGCTATCCAAGGTCGATCCGAAATAGGGAAGGACCGTTAGATAGCTAAAAGTTTTAGTTCTAAGTGTAAGTGTTATTGATTTTATTTTCTGATCACCCACCCGTCCTGATATGACCTTAGATGTTGCTAGGACGTAAAACAACAACAAACAAACAAACAAACATCTGATCACCCTTGTAGTGGATGCGAATACTATATTAGTTTTTTTGTTTTTGTTTTACTACTACTTATGAAATAGCCTACTCTACATTTATAGACTTGTACATAGTTTGTAGCTGTTCGTTATCTACTGAGGGTGGTCCAGATTACCTCCTTGGGGCAACCCAGCTCACTGTAAAGATAGGTCCCAACGGAAACTTCCACAAAGACTAGTTTGAATAATTATGAACTTCTTTGATTATTACAATTCTACCTATCCATTCCCTGTCTGACGTCACAGAATGTGCTATTTGAACTGCAACCCGGTAGGTAGGGACTGATCTGTCCAGGAGTATTAACCCTTTAAGGCGGTAAGCACCCAAATCCACCCCAAGTTTCATGCGCTTACAGTCTGGGAGCATTTGAATGCGCAGGCCATATATCATATCATATCTCATAACTAGTATTACCAAAGAGGCTAAATTTGGTATCAAGTTAAAGAGAAATCAATTTACTTTCATTTAAAATCAACTTGATTTTTAAAGGTTTTTGAGATATATCAATTTAATTGCACTAACATCACCTATTCAGATTTGTCAAAACATCGGTCACGTGAATCGTGCTGCCAGTTATGTCACGTGAAACAATCTCTTTATGGCTGATACGGTTAAATGGGAGTGTCTCATAGCAGTTCTAATTGCAGTGTGGTTGATATTTCTAGAATATAAATATTTGATTAAGATATAGTTAATATTCATGTAAAGAATACAATCAGGTTCAAATCGGGTGACCATATCTTGAAAGCAACTGCCGTCAGTATCAAACTGAGTTTTTTTTCTTCAAGTGTTTTTATATATCTGAATAACATGTTGTCAGTGCTAATGCACTGGTCTTCCAGCCCTAATGACAATTGCCACTGCACAGTAAACAAATCTACAACAATATAGATAGACAATTACAGGGAAATAAGCAGAACATTGATACATGAATGATAGGTAAAGAACAAGATAAGACAAAAAAGAAACATGTACGGGGAGGTAACTATATTAGACAAGTATGGTAAGCGTGGGGCATAACTGATTATCTTTCTAGTGGTGACATACTCGTTGAAAGGTGATGGTGGGATGTAGGGTGGGCCTTTGTGGTTGAACTGGTCTTTATGGTAATCCCAGGTGGGGCCTATTGAGTTAGTAAGTAGGTTAATAATAATATTGATTAATCATGTACCTCAGTAGGATCCAACTCGAACATTGTAGGTGGGTTTTTTGGTCTAGTTGACTGCTACTGGATGAGTTTACAGTGTATGTTTGTTTCGGGGAGAGGGGGGGTAGTTATAGAAGCTAACCAGTTGTCTTATTTCCTCTTTTCAGCGGAGCACATGATGGGCCAGTTGAACAAGGGTATCTATCTGCTCTTCAGCGGCCTTGACATTGAGCGTCTCGTCTTGTCGGGCGGTCCGCTCGGGTAAGATGTGGTGTAGTCTAGGATTATGAGACTCGTTGACGGATATTTCACTGCGTGTTGAGTACTTTTTTTTTCGTGGACCACTAATGTGTCCCTAACTTGTTTCCTGTGGCACCATGTTTCCTCTGACGCAACTGGCAGCATGGTTTCTGTGATGTAACTGGCAGCGCGTTTCATATGAGGTAACTGACAACGTTTTATCATGTCACATAACTGGCATCACGATTCATGTGGTGTAACTGGTTGCACATTTCATTCATGTGACATAACTGGCAGCACGAATCACGTGACATAACTGGCAGCATGATTCATGTGCCATAACTGGCAGCACAATTCACATGACGTAACTGGCAGCACGATTCATGTGACGTAACTGGCAGCATGAATCACATGATGTAACTGGCAGCACGAATCAAATGACATAACTGGTAGCATGATTCGTGTGACCTAACTGGCAGCACGATTCATGTCATGTAACTGTTAGCACGAATCATGTGACATAACTGGAAGCATGATTCATGTGACATAACTGGCAGCACGATTCACCTGACCTAACTGGCAGCACAATTCATGTGATGTAACTGGCAGCACAATTCATGTGACATAACTGGCAGCATGATTCACGTGACATAACTGGCAGCACAATTCATGTGATGTAACTGGCAGCACGATTCACGTGATGTAACTGGCAGCATGATTCATGTGACATAACTGGCCGCACGATTCATGTGACTAACTGGCAGCACGATTCACGTGACATGACTGGCAGCATGATTCACGTGATGTAACTGGCAGCATGATTCATGTGATGTAACTGGCAGCATGATTCATGTGATGTAACTGGCAGCATGTTTCATGTGACATAACTGGCAGCACGATTCATGTGACATAACTGGCAGCACAATTCATGAGAGGTAACTGGCAGCACGATTCACATGACATGACTGGCAGCATGAGTCACATAATGTAACTGGCAGCATGATTCATGTGATGTAACTGGCAGCACTATTCATGTGATGTAACTGGCAGCACGATTCACATGATGTAACTGGCAGCACGATTCATGTGATGTAACTGGCATTACGATTCATGTGACGTAACTGGCAGCACGATTCATGTGATGTAACTGGCAGCATATTTCACGTCTCATAACTGGCAGCATAATTCACGTGACAACTGGCAGCACGATTCACGTAAACTAACTGGCAATGCGATTTCATGATGTAACTGGCAGCACGATTCATGTGACGTAACTGGCAGCACAATTCATGTGACGTAACTGGCAGCACAATTCATGTGACGTAACTGGCAGCTCGATTCATGTGACGTAACTGGCAGCATGATTCACATGACATAACTGGCAGCACGATTCACATGACATAATTGGCAGCATGATTCATGTGATGTAGTTGGCAGCACATTTCATGTGACGTAACTGGCATCACGATTCACATGTCGTAACGGGCAGCACGATTCACGTGACATAACTGGCAGCATGATTCACATGATGTAACTGGCAGCACGATTCACGTGACATAACTGGCAGCACGATTCATATGATGTAACTGGCAGCATGATTCATGTGACATAACTGGCAGCACGATTCACGTGACATAACTGGCAGCATGATTCACTTGATGTAACTGCCAGCACGATTCACGTGACATAACCGGCAGCACGATTCACGTGACATAACTGGGTTGCACTTGTAGTTCACATGAGTCCCACCTACTGACCTGACCACTAACACACACACTCAAACCTGTCCCTAATTTCCTACATTTGCTAAGTGGCGTGACCACGTGCCATATCCACAGCCTTATGAATATGCTGACTAAATACTTGGTGTCTTGCCTATGCACGTAGTTTCGGGACTGCTCGATGTGTCAGGTCATATTGAACGGTCTGATGTTGGTCCTTGTAGTGACCAGACGCAGTGAACGAATTGCTAAGAGCGCACGATTCCTGGGTGGAAAGTCGCGAGTTAGAATACCGGCTGAGTCAATACAATGACTTACAAAATTGATAATTATCGCTACCTAACTTGGCGCTCAGCATAACTAGGATAGGGCAAGGACTGATTAGGTCAGTATCAAGATTATGTGACAGAGTGGGAAATCGGGTCATGGTGGCGGTGACATTGGCCTCCCAGTGTGGCAGCACTATAAAGTCGCCATGAGTGCACAGTCACAAGTCGGTGCCAGTCCTGATATGACCTTAGATGTTGCCAGGATGTAAAACCCCAAAGAATCCTAGTAGAATTCAGTAAAGAACAGGAATTCCAATCAAGGGGGGGGGGGGTGTTCTAGCAATTGGTGGAACGGTCCACTGTAGGGACTGGTCCTGGTAGCGTGCTGCCACCTGTTGCTACTTCTTGGCAACAAGGGTCAGTGTGGTTGTCACTGCTACTGTGTGGTAGTGGGGGTCATTGCGGACTAATACACATTAGTAACATAGTATTATTAGTCATACACATAACAGGATACATAAATGGATTGAGTAGGTACTCTGGCTGGCCACAAAAGACCCACCGTTTATTCATCATCAACGTTTAATCAACATCTACATAAAACGTCAGTCATCAATAATCATCAGTAATCAAATCCGAATCAAGCTCATGAATCAAGTCAAACACAAAGAAATCAATCAAACAAGCTCAATAAGATATCAAGATCAAACAGAAATCAAACAAGCTCAAATCAGTAATCAATTAGAACCTAAAGCTAGAACTCGGGTTCAAATGGGCCGAGTATACAGGAAAGCCGTTGGAGCTGGAGGGTCCGCGCATGCGCCTGAGGTGTTACCCGTAATAGACTTGCCTCAGTCCTCCTAGCGGGCACTGGAGGCGCAAGACACATGGAGGCTAGACTTGCCTCAGTCCCCTCGCCGAAATGCCCCGCCGGCCCAGCAGCGTGTGGGGGTAGTGGGTTCGAATCCCCCCACCCGATATGCCACAGAGGGAGGGTTCCATCCTGAATAATATTCGTATAAATGCTTTATACCACACATTATTAGTCATACACATAACAGGATACATAAATGGATTGAGTAGGTACTCTGGCTGGCCACAAAAGACCCAAACCACCCCAACCAGACAGGTAGAGTTCAGTTTAGTAATCCCAGCATCACGGCCACCCGCATGTCGAGCGTCAGACGCTCCATGAGTGAGGCTTTCAAGTATTGGCGGACACAGTCCGATCGCCAGTCGCCTCTCTCCTTGATCTCCTCCTCCGACGCCCCTGATAGCCTGAGGAAAGTCGCCCCACCCCGCCTGAGGCTGTGAGACGAGAAGTCAGCCGATGGTAGTCCGGCTGTGGTACATGCCGCCTTCAGTACCGCTGCATAGTATGCATATGTCAGTGGGACCGAGTGTCCCGCTCTAGGTATCCTAAAGACCCGAGCATCCAGGGGGGCGGGGCACTGCTCCATATGCCTCTTGACCCAGAACACCGCGCATAATTCTTTATTCGCAACTTTTGCCACGGGGATTCTATGCACCCGTTCTCTGAACTGATTGGTCTTTGACTTTCTCACACAGACCAGCATCCCCCATGGGTAGAACTCCAGGTCCTCGCGGAGTAGGGCTGCATCTGAATTTGTCACATGCGCTTTGCGAAGCAGGGCTCTGAACGAGAGCAGCATGGCTGCCCTAACGGCCGTGTGGCCCCTGGACGGGAACAACACTGCAAACAACTTAATTAACTCGTAGGGTAAGATAGGAGCTGCTTGCTTTACCGCATCACCTTTCAGCCTGCGGATGCCCGCCAGACACTTTTTTATAAGGTGGTCACCGTAGTTTATAGGAGGACAACCTAAGTCCTTCAAATGGTTGTTTATGCCGCTGAGATAGTTTTTTATGGACGAGTAGCACAACCGCCGCGCTAGATATGACATATATAGGCACACCTGGTCTGAATCGCATGGGTATGGGCATAGCTGGCCCTCGAATACTTCACAGAAGGTGATATAAGATTTAACCTGCACAGTCCGAACCGCTACAGTCGAGCTTGCGTAGTGGTTCCTGACATAGTTACGGCGCTCTTCCAGGAGTTTCTGCCAACCTGAAGCGAGATTAACAGCTGAATAGGTGGTGACAACACATAGCATCAATCTGATCCGCATCCCTAATGCGTGCGATGCTCAGGAACTTATCCAGCCGACTTAGGCTGTCACAAATCACATTTGATTTAGTGTTCACATAGACCGATTGTACGTCAAAATTAAATGTTATTGAAGCCCAAAATATCAGGCGCAACCATGTCATCGTTATTTTGTTCTTACTTCGGCCTGAGTTCAAGGCGGCCATCACCTGCGTGTTGTCAGTGACGAACACTACCGTCCGATTCTTCCAGGCCTCTCCCCAGCGCCTAACACCCACCAACACGGGCCACATTTCCAGCACATTTATGTTATCGGACCTGCACCCCTCATCATTGGCATAGACGAAGTGATGCCCCAACCATTTTTGTAGCTCTTTGGATGCCTTGAAGTCGAAAGCGCCCGCCACCCAGTCCTCCCCATGTAAAGCACCAAACCCAAATTTGGACGAGTCGCTGTACACCGACATTACTGGTTCTGCCGAGGGGATGATGCTCGCTTTCCCATTGAACTTTGAAGCAAATTCTAACCACCACTTTAGGTCTAGCCTGAAGTCATCATTTAGTCTCACCTTATGGGTGGCTTTCTTGGCGGAGGCTATCAAGTCGTATACCCTCCTAGAGAAGGTCCTCCCACCATGCACGACTTTACAGCAGTGGGCAAGGACGCCCCCCAGGCATTCCAGCTCTAGCCTCGTCGCCTTCCTTTTCCTCAAGAACATGTTGAGTTGGGCTACCAGCTTAGCTAACTTATCATCTGGGAGACGCAGCTCCATAGCTAACGAATCTATATCTATACCCAGGAATCTGGTTATTTGGGCAGGGGGCGTTAATTTTCGGAAACTCACATAAAATCCCAGCCTTCTCAAGATCGCTACCAGTGCCCGCTGTGCGTCAGTACAGCCCTCAATCGTGCGGCTCACGACACAAAAGTCATCTAGGTAATTTACACATTCTTCAAAGCCTTCCCGGACCATGCAGCGGACAACAAAATCACTGATCTTGGAGAAGACGTATGGGCTACTGCTGAGCCCCATGCACAGGCGATTATCCCTTAGATGTACCCGGCCCTGGCCAAAATCCCAGCTCAAGCCCTGACGCTCCCTGCTGGCAGGGTGGATATTTACAGCCCTATAGGCGTTAGATATATCTATCGTGGACATATAGTCCCCCTGCTGCAGTAACTGTGTGACGGTCTCTACAGAATTATAGCTGAAGTTTGTCCTGCAGGACCTGGTGTGTTCGTTCACACAGAACCCAGTTGGGCTGGAGCAATCAACAATCGCTCTGAAGTCATCGTGCCCCTTTGGCACGGCCCCCATCGGGTGGACACATAAACATGGCTCATCGACTATGCACACCAGACCCGCAGCGATCTCCCTCTGCAGCCTATCGCTCATCAACTTACCCGTGGTACTCTTAGTTATAGATGAGTAGTTACCCTGAAAGTAACAACTAACACAATCCGGGTCGATTACCCGGTACCCAAAACATGAACCCCTGAGGATATACTCCCAGTCAGGGTCCGTGTCACCTCGGCACATCGCCTCGGCATAGATACGACACGGCTTTAACTGCGTGCAGGCACCCGCAATATCATGCCTACAGTCACAAGCGCCTTGCAAACATCTAGCAAAGACGCTGATACATTTATTAACTGAACTATCACCATCTTGGTCTTTGACCCACAAGGAACAGTGTAGGTCATCATTAGGTACACTTAAATTATCTGGCCCGACCACCCGCAACCAGTCGGTATTACCGTTGCCCATCCCCGGGTATACAATGTCCGTGTACGCACTGTCCGAGTCCCCGCTGTTAACAACACAAATATTATTTTTTGCACAATCGACGGTAACATGGTCTGCAACACAAATTAGTACAGGCTCATCAAGCAAGGCGGTGCCTAAATTATTGGCACAGCCATCATCAACCATCTGCGGGACATTTTTGGAGCAAGGTGAATCGCGCGCCACATCTTGGCCGCCATCTTGGAAGCCGCTCATATCCGCGCGAAATTCAAAGTCAACTAGGTCAACGGTCCCCGACGCACCACTTTCAACAGGCGTGCACACAAGTCAATTCTTTTTATTTTTGCAATCATTTATCGGGTGGGAGCCTGATTTGCAGCTCAGGCACTTATGTTCGTACTCGCATCGGCGCACACTGCACCCATCCTTGTTGTAGTTGTACGCATAGCAGATCTTCCGGGAATTATCATAGCTTTTACTCGCCTGTGTAGGTCTGGATGGTCGGCGTGCCTCTTTGTTGCTCCGCGTATTTTCCAAATTGAAGTACAGCAACGATAGTTCATGATCGCCCATGGTGAACGCCTTCAGCCCAACATCCTTTACCTTGTCCCTGATTGCCTTATCATAACCACGATAGGCCTGATCTGTATAGGTTGCTGTAGAGGCATGCATGCACATATAAGCCACATGCCCGATATATCGCTCCAGATCATCATATTCAAACCCGACTCGCCTCCCACGTTTCATGCCCCAGACCAGGGCCGTGTAGACGAGCTCCATCACCGAAAGTTTTTTTAAACGCTTCTCGTTCATCGTGTATTTGTTTAAAGCGAACTTACTGCGCTTATGCCTCCTCCTTCGCCTTCTGCCAGAGTCACTGTCTGACCCTGAGCCGTCCTCCGAGCTGCTGTCTGTAGGGGAATCGTCCGGGTCCCCGGCCGCCTCTGCCTTTTTCTTCTTCCCGGACAGCTTCTTCTTCATCGTCGGCACCGCCGTCACTGCCTCCTCCTCCGGCGATCCGGCGTCCAAGACCGCACGCAGCTCCTTCTTACGGCGCTCTCGCGCCCTCGCCGCCACCAGCCGCCTCAGCTCCCTCTCCTCGTCATCCTCCTCGTAGTCTTCCACCACGAGGCGCGAACCCTCACCGGCGCGCCGCGTCGAAGAAACCGGCGCCACCAACTTCTCACCCGCCTCCGCGGCATCCTCCTCGCCCGATGAAGGCAGCTCCGCCTTTACTGACCGCTTGCTAGTCCTTGTCCGCTTGCACTTACTGCCCCGGGGGGGCTCGTGCTCCTCCCCACATGCCGCACATATATCGACCGGCATCTCGCCCGATATGTAGGTAGGTACGCACGTAGGTACGTCAGCCTCAAGCTAGAACTCGGGTTCAAATGGGCCGAGTATACAGGAAAGCCGTTGGAGCTGGAGGGTCCGCGCATGCGCCTGAGGTGTTACCCGTAATAGACTTGCCTCAGTCCTCCTAGCGGGCACTGGAGGCGCAAGACACATGGAGGCTAGACTTGCCTCAGTCCCCTCGCCGAAATGCCCCGCCGGCCCAGCAGCGTGTGGGGGTAGTGGGTTCGAATCCCCCCACCCGATATGCCACAGAGGGAGGGTTCCATCCTGAATAATATTCGTATAAATGCTTTATACCACACAATTTACTGACATAGAACACTACAATATGACTTTTCTTGTGTTATTGCTATTCTTGGAGATGTATACATTAAGCTAAAGTGCCAAGATTCATATAGTATTAATTACGATATTTATTAGCGGTTTGCGTAACGTATGACCAGTACACCTTCTGTATTCTTTATGGAATCGAACGCTGAATATGGAAATACACATTTATTTGTTTTATTATGGAATTGCTGGTCTCAAAATATAGCAAACCACTGGCTTTACAGTGTAATTATTACACTCTGAAATACAAATTTGTTTGTTTCATTATGGAATTGCCGGTCTCGAAGTATGGCAGTGTAATATGTCACAGATCTGTTGTGGGATGCATGGAAAGTTTACTTGTGAATATTATGTAATTGTCACCACAGGAATGCCTCATTATCAGACGCTTGTTTCAGCCTGATGCAGGCAGCCTGCGATGTCGCCTTCAAATATGCACATGAGAGGACAGCGTTCGGCCAGAAGATTGGACACTTCCAGGTAGGAGCTATGCACACTTGACAGGTGCATCTGCGACACTCAGTGTGAACAGAGTTAACATGTTGGCCAGGCAATGTAAGGGGGGGGGGGGGTGTATCGGTGTTAGTGTCTTTGAAGCTCAATCACTCACTTCTTATCTATTCATCAGAACCGGGTGCAGTGGTAGAGACGGTCCTCACGCATCGTCCCATAGGAAAAACTTCAAGCAGGGTGTTGCTCCCCAAATGCTATGTCTATGGGTACAAGTTTTCAGTGCTCAACCCTGCTAAATGGCAAATGCCCCCCCCCCCCCCCCCCCATGAAATTAGCATCATCAGATTGATAAACATGTCTCTTTCGTGCCAGGCGATTTTATTGTATCTGGTGCGATTTTCTAGATATTAGATCTTTTCTGCAGTGAAAAGTAATGTGGTTTATTTTTCAAATGGGTCACATGACCAAAATTCAGCCTTCTGGTTGGTTTGTCATGTGTTGTTGATATTGACATGTTGCAGGCCATGTGCTTTTGTTAATAATATTCAGTTTCTTGGAATTTTACCTAATTGTTGTCAGTTATTTATCACAGATATAAATATAAAAGACCGTTTTTTTGTATCTGACTTTGGGATTTCTCATTAAGAATTTGTGTTGTTTATTTACTCTTTTACTCAGGTCAGAAATCCTGCTATTGAAATCAATAGAGTGACTCTGAGATAATTAGCCTATATTCCTGACACATAAACTGTAATAACTTTGCTTCTGCTAGGTCTATGAAGTACATCTGTATGTCAGATTAAAGGGTTTAATGTATTTTAACAGGGTATATTTGTTTTGTAGGGCTATCTGACATTTGAATTTTGTTTGCAAGTCTCTAGCGGTGGCCTAATCGGTAGAGCACGGGCTCGCATGCAGATGGTCGGGAGTTTGGTTCCCGGTCGAGTCAAATCAATGAGTTTAAAATTGATACTTTTCGCTTCCTAGCCTAGGGCAAGGACTGGACAACTAAGTATCAGGATAATGTGACAGTGGAAAATTATGTCACCATGTCAGCGGTCTGGTCTGCCAGTGGGGCAGCACTATAAAGTCACCATGAGTGCACACTATCACGACTTGGTACCGATCCTGATATGACCTTAGATGTTGCCAGAATGTAAAACACAAACAAACAAAGGCCAAGGAATCGTTCAATTTAAATGAAATACCATTGGATGTTGGTCACTAGGTTTGTTCACCTCTTTGTGTGCAGCTGCTGCAGGGCAAGATGGCGGACATGATGACGACGCTAAACGCCACCCGGTCCTACGTCTACAACGTGGCGCGGTCCCTGGACTCCGGGCTCGTCGTCTCCAAGGTGAGCTTGGCCAACACCCGGCCTGCCGCTTATCTTTGTCGCCACTGTCAATTGCTCTGTAATGCTTAACTGACTAAGACCACTGTTGCTCTGTAAGACTGGACTGATTACGGTCCGTGTTTCTCTGCAAGACTAGGCTGACTAAGACTGACGTTGCTCTGTATGACTGAACAGGCTTAATACCACTGTTGGTCTGTAAGACTACTGACTAAGGCCATTGTTGCTCTGTACGACTGGGCTGACTAAGACTGGTGTTGCTCCCTAAGACTGAACTGACTAAGACCTCTGTTCTGTAAGACTGGACTGACTAAGACTGGTGTTGTTCTGTAAGACTGAACAGACTTAAGATCACTGTTGGTCTGTAAGACTACTGACTAATACCACTGTTGATCTGTAAGACTGGGCTGACTAAGACTGGTGTTGCTCCCTAAGACTGATTTGACTAAGACCACTGTTTGCTGTAAGACTGGGCTGACTAAGACTGCTGTTGCTCTAAGACTGAATGGACTTTAGATCACTGTTGGTCTGTAAGACTACTGACTAAGACCACTGTTGCTCTGTAAGACTGGGCTGATTAAGACTGGTGGTACTCTCTAAGACTGTACTGACAAGACTGGTGTTACTCTGTAAGACTGAACAGACTTTAGATCACTGTTGGTCTGTAAGACTGGGCTGACTAAGACTGGTGTTGCTCCCTAAGACTGTGAACTGACTTTCAGTCATTGTTGCTGTGTAGGACTGTGCGGCCGTCATCCTGATGAGTGCTGAGTCTGCCACCAAATTGGCGCTTGACGCGATCCAGATACTCGGTTGGTGCCTCCTTATTTGGATAATCTATTTACTAATTTCAATGCAATTAATTACAGGGATGACAGATCTCTCTGATTTCCGCGATTTCTTATATTCACTGATTAACATTCTCACAATACTAAGAATTTTTATGACAGCAATTGGTCAGTCCGAACCACGTTCTTACATGACCTAAGATGTTGCTAGGACCGCATTTTCACGGAAATTCGCCATTGGTTTCCTGATTGATTGCTAATGGTTTAACGCGTGTCCTCAACAAGGACCAGATTCATGGCGAAAAGCTAGTGATATATGTCTTTGAATAATGTTGCTCCAATAATGGCACGTGATTCCTGGTAATTTTTTAGATTTATTATTATTATTATTATTATTATTATTATTATTATTATTATTATTATTATTATAAGAAGAAGAAGGGAAACCGGACATCCACAATTATATGTCTTCAAGGCTCCATCCACCTCCATATGTGTGCAAACAAAATAAAATTTTTTTTTTACATAACGAGCTGGCATTAGATGCCCAATAGGGCCTAGATCAGTCAGAAGAGGATCTTTAAGTTTATCTGTATGTTAAAGCTGCATAATCCGATGAAATATCAAATTTTCAAAACCAAACCAATTATCTAGATTTGATTTCACATATCTAACTTAGATACTGATGCACTTATTAAGCATTTATTTCTGCTTAGAAGGCAATACTGAGTCAATTTAACAGAACCTGTTACTGCAGAAGTCTATGGTGCCGAAACAAATTTTCCATGTTTGCACTCAAAATATCTAAAAAGTTTACCATTTAAAATAAAAGTAACTTTTAACTAATGTAAAGTGGATACTAGTGATCGATCTAATATATTTATCTCAGAAGAAATTCAAAACCATCGGACTATGCAACTTTAAGTATTCACGGGATCCAGGTGACAACATGCTAAGCAACTACTGATCACATAAGGGCCAGGCAAGATGTGCAGTTGAAATAATGGGAGGTATTTCTAAAGCAAAATGAGCTGAGAACAAAGAAAACGGAGTACCTGAAATCGATATAAATTATGCACAAACCTAACCTTCAAAGTTGTGACAAAAACTATAGTATATTTCTAGATTAAAACACTAATTGTATGGGTATAAGGTATTACAAATGTTGACTATGTACAATATATAGACAAAAACCAAAAATAAATATTTAAAAATTGGGAACTCCCCGATTTTACACCACAAACAAAATTACAGAAATTAGTGATAAAGGAAATCAATCCGTATGGATTAGGACCACTACTGCACAGCGGCGAAAACAAGTGCATGCACTTAACCGTTATGAGCAGAATAAACAAACGATCACTAAAAAAATGAAAATAAAAATATCGGGCTACGACGGTGTGCGTTGCTTGTTGTTGGCAGGTGGGAACGGCTACATCAACGACTACTGCACTGGGCGTCTCCTGAGGGACGCCAAGCTGTACGAGATCGGGGCGGGAACCAGCGAAATACGCCGCTGGTTGATTGGGCGGCAGCTCAACAAGGAGTACTCGTGAGCAACCAGCCGGGTCACGTGCTGGGTCACGTGCTCACGGTTCGCGCCAGCAGCGGTGGACAATGTGGTGGGGGGTTAATGTTGCACAGTCCGATTGTTTTGAGGTCATACCATTTTTATTTTTGTTAGATAAATATGCTGGGTTGGTCGTTGTAATCTATCTTACAAAGTTTGGAGTAACTTTGATTTGAAATGGTTAACTTTTGTGGAGATATTTGAAGTGCAAATGTGTAGGATTAATTTGGCGTGCATGTTAAAGCGCTGATGCAATAAGGTTTTGGGATTTGTTTCGGCTGAAGCCTATGGTGTCAGTATTTTGACATGCTTGCCAAAATTAATTTAGCATATTTTCGCTTCAAATGTCTCCAAAGTTAACCATTGAAAATAAAAGTTACTTCAAACTAAAGTAAAGTAAGTTATAACGAGGAACCTAGTGTATTTATCTCAGAAAGGGGCACAGACTCAAAACTATCTGACTGCAACTGTAGCTAAATGATTCCTCAAGAACTGATTATTTATTTATATATATATTATATATGTATATACATGGCGACTTTATCTGCCAAATTCAATGATGTGTGAAATGTACAGATCTACCGTTGTTTGGTAAAGTGAGTTAGAAAATAAAATATATCTTGCAGGCATGTCCGCATTTGTTTTTATATTTCGACAGTTATGGCAATAGGGGCAGTACAAGAGTACCAAGGCTTATGGAATTAAACAATTATAACAAACATTATTAGAAATAGTTTGTTCTTGTTTTACATCCTAGCAACATCTAAGACGATGGGTACCGACTTGTAACAGTGTGCACTCATGGCGACTTTATACTGCTGCTCCACTAGGAGACCAGGCTGCCCGCACCATGACCCAACATCCCCCACAGTCACATTATCCTGCTACTGTGCTAATCAGTCCATATCCTATCCTATTATTTTCAAGCATCAGGCTTGTAAACAACAAGTAT
This sequence comes from Branchipolynoe longqiensis, assembly GCA_030323885.1. Lineage (NCBI taxonomy): Eukaryota > Metazoa > Annelida > Polychaeta > Phyllodocida > Polynoidae > Branchipolynoe > Branchipolynoe longqiensis. The sequence continues at coordinate 65,365,848 of CM059192.1, read as the reverse complement.
CTATTTTGTATAAGTCATTGGTTTGACTCGACCGGGAATCGATCTCCCGCACGGGAGGCCTGCGCTCTACCGATTTGGCCACCGCGCCCGGTTTATTAGAAATAAGACACCTGACTGGCTTTGAGGGGTATCTGTAAAGATACTACTACGTTAAGAGAATCCAAATCGATAAGACTGCAGGTTTCGCGTGTGGAAGGTCGGGAGTTTGATTCACGGTTGAGTCAAACCAATGACTTACTAAATTGATACTTCTCGCTACCTAACCTCGCACTCATCATTACTAGGTTACAGGGACTGGTTAGCGCAGTCGGTATCAGGATAATGTGATTCGAGTTGGAAATGGGTCATGGTCCCAGTGGCTTGGTCTCCCAGTTGGGCAGCACTATAAAGTCGCCATGAGTGCCCACTGTCACAAGTCGGTCCTGATATGACCTTAGATATTGCCAGGACGTAAGACTCCAACAAACAACACTGAAGGTAAAAGCATGCAATCTATCATGTGTCTGATGACATGGAATTAAAAGCTCACAATTATAAATATTGTGGCCAAGGAAAACCAAAGTCTAGATAAAAGTCAATGGCATCATTCTTCATAAATTGGTTTAACAAAATTGAGGTTATATGAGGTGTAGACCTGCCACATTCTTTGGATGGCAATTGTATTTTTCACGTAAAATCGTGTAAGAATTTGTATCACATAATAATTCATATACATATGTCCTGCATACCAGAACAAAAACATCTGAATACAATTACATAATTTTATTACTCAAACATTGTATACAACAAACTACATTACATTCACATACAACATTCATCGCTGTGGCTGAACATCAGCTGCATGTGTCAACCAGACGGGATGGCCGAATGAGTTAGGGCGTCCATCTCCCATGTTGGTAGACTATGGGATCATGGGTTCGAACCCTGGTTGAGTCAAACCAATCACTTAAAAATGTATACTTGTCGCTTCCTAGCCTGGCGCTCGGCATTATTAGGATAGGGCAAAGACTGGTTGCTCAGTGTCAGGATAATGTGACTGAGTGGGATATCAGGTCATGGTGCTGGTGGCCTGGTCTCCCAGTGGGGCAGCACTATAAAGTCGCCATGAGTGCGCACTGTCACAAGTCGGTACCCGTCCTGATATGGCCTTAGATGTTGCTAGGACGTGAAACAAACAAAAGCTGCATGTGTCGCTGATTTCGCCAGTCTCAGCATTTCAGCTCAACATTTTTATTTCCATACCATCCTGATATGACCTTAGATGTTGCTAGGACGTAAAACAACAAACAAACAAACAAAATATTTCCATAAATCTAACTAAAAATATGTATCAAAATGGTGTATGGTCGTATCACAAAAATTAACACCAAAATCCGTACCGGATACGGGTATCATGTGACAGGTCTGAGGTGATACAGTCCTGCTGTCCTCAAGAAGGCTAAAATGTCTTCTTGTTTTACATTAATAAGATCATTCATACTGTTCACATTATAAAATCATTACCACAAGGCTATGAAATCGAGACAGTTTGAGCGAAAATTGTTTGGTATCATCAATCAACCGAATGCAAAATAACCAAGATGGCAGTCACAGGCCGTAATCGAATAACATGACCAGGGCCACCCGGGTCACACGAGTCGTCAGAATTTCAAATAGAACACCGCAAGTGGAGTCGACAAATACACGTGCCGTGTGCAAAACAACCCAACCCCAGTAATCCACCTCTTGACTGGGGTTTGCAAGGAGCGATGACATCACATTTGTGCAGGTACCGTCCTGCAGGATAACAGCCACCGGTACCAGTCATACATATTTTTTTTGGTAATAACGTAGATTAATGAAATGGAAATATCATTAAACTATGCCATCATAAAAATATTTAAATCATCAATCAATCAATCAATAGTTCCATCCTCTAGTCGAGGGTTGGATGCAATGGTTCTCCACTTGTCCCGATGTTGTGCTGTTCTGATAGACTGTGAATAATTCAAGCCTGTCCACTGTGAAATATTTGTAAACCATGATGTTCTTGGTCTCCCTCTCCCTCTGCTGCCATTAAATCATATTTTGCTGTATTTATATCGGCTATTAAAAAACAAAAAAAAGGGCCACCATTTTTTTCACCCCGAGCGTGGAGAAGCGTATTCGATTATTCGACCCGAGTCTGCAGGATGTGCGCATGCACCAAAAAGTGGCTCGGGTGACCCGAGTTGATTAATCGATTACGCCTCAAATGCTCTCAATTTGAGTTTTAAAATCTTATTAATCTATCTGATTTAATCAATTATTTCTCCAAAAGTAGCAGGTAAATATCAATAGGTATGTGAATAATATATTTTGCTTCTTAGATTAAGAACTTAAGTGCTCATTTCATTTATCCAGCCTTTCGACACTTTTTCTAATTGGTTATTTTTCACCCCTACTGCAAGTACAGGGGGAATCTTTTATCTAGGTTGCACTTGTACACAAGCCAATGTGGACAATGACTTTAGCACTCTCCGTCCACATATTCAGTTACAAAAACTGAAATGGTGTTTGGAGAGCACCTGTACCAATCTCAGCAACCTATAGCAGGGCCGCGTTCAGGGTATGCCTCCGAGTCGTCTCGGAGACATCTCTGACGTCACGCTAGTCTGAACGGCAAAAGCAGTTGGTCGCCTAAAAAATGGCCACCCCCATAGGAGGCCGATATTTGCAATGGAAAAGAAGCGCTCTGATTGGCTGAAATCACTGAATACGGCGGGCATTTTGGAGCACTTTTTGCCTCCTATCTGAAAAACGAGACGTTTCTGAGACGTCTCCGGAGCATTCCCTGAACACAAATAGGCCAAAAACCGTCACAGAGACGTCTCCAAGTTGTCTCCGAGGCGTACCCTGAACGCAGCCCAGGTCCGTTTAATTGAGTTATTATGAGACTTGAGTTTCAGCCCGAACTAGTTCACAGAGGCGCCGCTGCACTTCCCACAAGTCAACAAATAGGTCAATTTCCTTCGAAGCTATTGAAATATTGACACCATCATCCATTGTTTGCTGTCCATCTTCCTCATCCAAAAGAGAGCCCTTTATCTTTCAACCAATCAGATGCGAAGGTTCATCGAACCCGATGAATAGTTTCCAGAGTATATTGAGTGAAGCATTTTGGACCCTGAACACAACTATGTTACACTTTGTCGAACTGCCCGAACCAGGTTCACGCAATAAACGTTTGTCCAATTAAAAACAGGCTTTTACTAGTTTTAGTAAATCATCAACAACTTATTTATTGTACTGGCCAGTCTTATATATCAGATATATCGTACTAGGCTGGGTGTCAGGCATTGTAATGGATAAATATACCGAATGTGTTCCTAACACCATTGAAGAGTTAATCAATATATATGTAATGTATAAGCGTTATGTGGTTATAAAGGCGCGGAAGGGAATTGTTATTATTAATATTATATATATTACGTTCACTGTATATACTCAATGGGTGCTTCCTGCCCCACCATCACGTGACTGGTGGCGCCGCCACTGGCCAAATCCTCTCCACAGACGCGACACCGTCACTCACACATGAGGACTTTTTTGTTTAGGGCTAGGGCTTAATATGTCCTATGGCAGAGAATGTACTATCTCAACCCACTTATTGTCTTGTCCATTTATTGTACTGTAGCCGACCTATATATATATATATATATATATATATATATATATATTATATATATATAGTATAGTTATACGAGTCTTACCTTGGTACAGATGATGGATAACTGTTGTTTTACCGAGGTATAAGCCTCGGATAGATGTGGGCTAGGGAGAGGTAAGCACGTCCGGTACCAGCAATCTTAACCTACTTATTGAGGATAAAAATGACTTTCAAACAATGGATACTATTACTTTACCGAAAAGGTACACCAACGGAATAGATGTGGCAGGGTGTGGCGGGAGGGCCCTAGCCCACATCTATCCGAGGCTTATACCTCGGTAAAACAACAGTTATCCATCATCTGTACCAAGGTAAGACTCGTATAACTATACTATTTTACCTCGGTAAACAGCCTCAGGCTAGCCTCAGGCTAGGGAGACCTTTACATAATTCATTTTTATCCTTAATATCATTCTTTCTTATTATTATAACATTCTAAATTTTTGTTCTCACCTATTCTTGTTAGTTGGCGAGAAGACGCTTTGCAACGCCGGTAGGCTTTTCTAGTCGTTTATTATAATGTTTTGCAAACGACTTAGCCGTCTTCCAGCCTGCATGCGCTAGTATTCTTTTCACAGAAATACCAAGCACCCGTGCCTTGGAGACCATGGCTCCTCTAGTTGAGTGGGAAGAGTATTTACTCGTATCCACCCCAGCCAATTTCAACACAGTAATTGTCCATCTGGCAAGTGTGTCTCGTGAAATCGCCTTATGTGGCTTTATAAAGCTCACTAATAGTTGTTGTGATGCACGTAAATCCTTTGTCTTGTATATATAAGCCCGTATGGCCGACACAACACATAATTTCCGATCATTCGGAAAACAGTCTAAGTGAACCGTTGATAAAGGGTCACCTAACGTGTTCGATTTAAGCAATTTTTCTAAATCAAACGTAGCTTGTTCCTTGTCTATTTCTAATCCAGTTAAGGATAAAGCAACAATCGTCTGTCCTCTGTGTCCGGTTACTAACAATAACAGGACCGCGACCTTAAAACCTAACTGTTTTATATCTAACCACGAGTTGTGAGGCCAAGCCTGAAACAACTTAAATACTATAGAAACATCCCAAAACCGACTATACTTTGGTTTTGGAGGATTCCTTTGATAAATTGAACGAAGTAAATAACAAATAACATAATGTTTTCCAACTGTTTCGCCATCAATTCTAGGTAATATAATTGATAACGCACACCTCGCCGCATTAATCGATCCAAAGGAAAGTCCTTCATCCTCTAGAGAACGAAGAAACCGAGCTACTTGTGAAATCTTTGGATTTGTTGGCTTAACTTTCATTAACAAACAATGTACACCCCATTTCTTTAAATAGGTTGTATACATTTTGACAGTTCCTGGCCTCCAGGCATCCGATACTATCCTATCCTCAGTAATTCTGTCCAATCCAAATTGCTGTAGCTGCTTCCTTAGAAAAGGAATGCCAATAGGGGCGTCGTTGACACGTCGCCGTGAACCACTAGCGGTCCGTGGTGCGTCAGATTCCCGAGTTTTCTTGGGAATCGTATACGATCTTTTGCCAGTTGTGAAACTGCTGGCAGCCAAGGTTGCGTGTCCCAATCGGGCACCACCAGTATCGCATGTGTCCCTTCCAAGCCGATTTTTCTCACTACTCGGCTGATAATGCTAAATGGTGGGAAAATATAAAAATAATTATTTTCCCAGGTAATAGCAAACGCATCTACTTTCCAAGCATCCGGTTCAGGATGCCAAGAAACATAACAGGGTAACTTGTTATTATTTCGTGATGCAAATAGGTCAACTTCAGGTGTACCCCATTTTTCACAAACGAAGTTAAACAAATGTGTAGAGAGAGACCACTCTAAATGGTCATGGAAATTTCTACTTTTATAATCTGCAAGTGTATTTTGTGACCCTGGAATATGCGCTACAGTCAGCCAGACTTGTTGAGCCTGTGCCCAGTTCCAAATCAGTTTAGATAACTGATTGCAAGACTTTGATTTGGTTCCACCCATGTTACGAATATATGCCATGGCAGTAGTATTATCAGTTAGTATTCTAACCTGTGATTTATTTATCTTTACTAAACTACGTAAGCCCAGATAAATAGCACGCAATTCTAGTGCATTAATATAGTCTGATTTTTCATCATCAAGCCATCTACCTCCTGTTGTGACCCCATCTCGATGAGCTCCCCAACCTTCTAACGAAGCATCAGTAGTAATTACTGTATTAGGTTCCGCCATGCGGATTGGATTTGGTGAACTTGCTATATGTTGCATCCACCATCCAATATCCTGTAACCCTTCTTGCGAAATAAACATCTTTCGCTCAAAATTGCCTTTAGTTCGTGTTAACGCTAAATTTTTATCTATTTCTAGCGACTTAATATGGGCCTTCCCATATAACACAGCAGGTGCATATGATGTCATTATGCCAATAAGAACAGCAACCTGTCTAATTTTTGGCTTTGATAACTTAATAAGCTGAGTCGCTGTAGTCATAAACTTAATTAGTTTTTGTTCTGTTATCGACACTGTAAGGGACTGTGTATCCAGAATAAACCCTAAACATTTGAGTTGTTTTGTTGGTTTAAACACTGACTTTTGTTGATGTACATAAAACCCCAATTTAGTGAGTAATGCACATAAATCCAAAACTGCATTCACACAACCAATTTGTGTTGATGCTATAATAAAAGAATCATCTATGTATGGAAACATTATGTGACCCTTCCTCGCCATTACCGAGAAAACAGGTTTAAGCAATTTAGTAAATAAACGTGGCGCACAAGCTAAGCCATTCGGCATGCAGGTAAACTCATAGAGTTGGTTATCCCAAATAAATCGAAGAAATTTTCGGTATTGTTCCATTATGGGAAGCGTATAATATGCATCCTGTAAATCAACACTAGCCATCCACGCATCTGGTGTAATCAGATCTCGTGCCGTATCTAGAGAGAACATTTTAAAATGTCGATATTCCACCCTTTTATTAAGGATTGTTAAATCCAGGATCATTCGAACATCACCATTAGGCTTCGGTCTCGAGAAAATGTTTGAAATAAACTGTCCTGAACAGTGTGTCACTTTTTGTATAATTCCTTTCTCAAAGAATTTATGTACCTGTTTAGTTAGTGCGTCTCGTTCAACTGGTTGAATGTTATATGGAAAAGGTATTATACTTTGTACAGGAATTTGTGTAAAAGGAATTTGAACACCCCTAACTATTTCTATAATTTCTTGGTCACTAGTAATTTTGTGCCACTCAGAAATATGATTACTAATATTACCAGCCACAAAGTTGCTTACAGTTTGTGTGTTTTTAGAGGCTGCAGGGACTTGTAAAGTTTGTGTTTGGACCTCTACTTGGACCCCCCCCTGGGGAAAGGTCTCGACGAGTTGAACCCTCGACCTATTGGCCGTGCGGTGTTGTCGGTCCAGCCTGGGCGAGCGCCCCGGCCCCGAAACCCTTGACCAAAGTTTGAACTCGGTCTGGTTCCTCTGGTGAACCGTCGTGGACGAAAATCCCCTCGTGACTTTTTGAAACGAGGAACTTCCTGTTTCTTCTTGCCATCCATGTTTTTGCCACTCTTGGCTGCAGTCTCTACCTCTTTATAGAGGTATTGTAGTTGACCGCCAAACATCTTGGTATTATCTAAAGGTTTCCCTTTAATCGGCTCTGGAGCAAGATAGAGCGTAAACTCCTTCCCCTCATTATCGGTAACCTTCTTAGAGCGAGCCACTTCTTTGCCAGCATCTGTGCAAACTGACTTGAAGACATTTTCATATCTTCGAAACGACAGGTAATTACCTGCCGCCGCTAGCACTGCAATGCCTTTGTCCATTGTCTTAGCCAAAGACGAGAACTTATTTTCACTCTGCATCCTATTAGCCACAGGAACAATAGCTGTTAGGGTAGCCAACACTGCCTTATGCACTGTGTGCAACACATCCTCAAACTTCTTACGGTCATCCGTCATATTGACATCCCGATCCATTTCTTTAATGATGGAGTTGGGAACACCCTTTATGCCTGTTAACTCATCTCCTAACTTGGAGATAACCTCCGCCGGTTTGAACGTGCGAAAATGACCATTCACGGTCTCGCGCATAAGCGTAGTGGTTTTAACCCGCTTAGCCTTTGGCTTCTCCACCTTCTTAGCCACTTTAGTGCCAATGTCCGCATAGACCCCTTCATATACGGTGTCTGAGTCTGATTCCGTAGAAGTAGACTCAGTGGACGACTCAGAAGAAGAATATTTCCTCTTCCTCTTCTTCTTTTTGGACTTAGTCTTCCGCTTTTTGCGCAAACCAGACTCTGCCCGCTCCTTGGTGAATTCATCACCCGAAGAAATCACCTGTTTCTTCTTCTTCCTCCGTTTAGGAGAAGGAGGAGGAGGAGCCTTAAGCTCCACCGCCGAGTCTGTG
>CM059192.1:65204608-65357257 GCA_030323885.1 Branchipolynoe longqiensis | reverse complement strand
TAAACTATGCCATCATAAAAATATTTAAATCATCAATCAATCAATCAATAGTTCCATCCTCTAGTCGAGGGTTGGATGCAATGGTTCTCCACTTGTCCCGATGTTGTGCTGTTCTGATAGACTGTGAATAATTCAAGCCTGTCCACTGTGAAATATTTGTAAACCATGATGTTCTTGGTCTCCCTCTCCCTCTGCTGCCATTAAATCATATTTTGCTGTATTTATATCGGCTATTAAAAAACAAAAAAAAGGGCCACCATTTTTTTCACCCCGAGCGTGGAGAAGCGTATTCGATTATTCGACCCGAGTCTGCAGGATGTGCGCATGCACCAAAAAGTGGCTCGGGTGACCCGAGTTGATTAATCGATTACGCCTCAAATGCTCTCAATTTGAGTTTTAAAATCTTATTAATCTATCTGATTTAATCAATTATTTCTCCAAAAGTAGCAGGTATGTGAATAATATATTTTGCTTCTTAGATTAAGAACTTAAGTGCTCATTTAATTTATCCAGCCTTTCGACACTTTTTCTAATTGGTTATTTTTCACCCCTACTGCAAGTACAGGGGGAATCTTTTATCTAGGTTGCACTTGTACACAAGCCAATGTGGACAATGACTTTAGCACTCTCCGTCCACATATTCAGTTACAAAAACTGAAATGGTGTTTGGAGAGCACCTGTACCAATCTCAGCAACCTATAGCAGGGCCGCGTTCAGGGTATGCCTCCGAGTCGTCTCGGAGACATCTCTGACGTCACGCTAGTCTGAACGGCAAAAGCAGTTGGTCGCCTAAAAAATGGCCACCCCCATAGGAGGCCGATATTTGCAATGGAAAAGAAGCGCTCTGATTGGCTGAAATCACTGAATACGGCGGGCATTTTGGAGCACTTTTTGCCTCCTATCTGAAAAACGAGACGTTTCTGAGACGTCTCCGGAGCATTCCCTGAACACAAATAGGCCAAAAACCGTCACAGAGACGTCTCCAAGTTGTCTCCGAGGCGTACCCTGAACGCAGCCCAGGTCCGTTTAATTGAGTTATTATGAGACTTGAGTTTCAGCCCGAACTAGTTCACAGAGGCGCCGCTGCACTTCCCACAAGTCAACAAATAGGTCAATTTCCTTCGAAGCTATTGAAATATTGACACCATCATCCATTGTTTGCTGTCCATCTTCCTCATCCAAAAGAGAGCCCTTTATCTTTCAACCAATCAGATGCGAAGGTTCATCGAACCCGATGAATAGTTTCCAGAGTATATTGAGTGAAGCATTTTGGACCCTGAACACAACTATGTTACACTTTGTCGAACTGCCCGAACCAGGTTCACGCAATAAACGTTTGTCCAATTAAAAACAGGCTTTTACTAGTTTTAGTAAATCATCAACAACTTATTTATTGTACTGGCCAGTCTTATATATCAGATATATCGTACTAGGCTGGGTGTCAGGCATTGTAATGGATAAATATACCGAATGTGTTCCTAACACCATTGAAGAGTTAATCAATATATATGTAATGTATAAGCGTTATGTGGTTATAAAGGCGCGGAAGGGAATTGTTATTATTAATATTATATATATTACGTTCACTGTATATACTCAATGGGTGCTTCCTGCCCCACCATCACGTGACTGGTGGCGCCGCCACTGGCCAAATCCTCTCCACAGACGCGACACCGTCACTCACACATGAGGACTTTTTTGTTTAGGGCTAGGGCTTAATATGTCCTATGGCAGAGAATGTACTATCTCAACCCACTTATTGTCTTGTCCATTTATTGTACTGTAGCCGACCTATATATATATATATATTGTATAGGTTATACGAGTCTTACCTTGGTACAGATGATGGATAACTGTTGTTTTACCGAGGTATAAGCCTCGGATAGATGTGGGCTAGGGAGAGGTAAGCACGTCCGGTACCAGCAATCTTAACCTACTTATTGAGGATAAAAATGACTTTCAAACAATGGATACTATTACTTTACCGAAAAGGTACACCAACGGAATAGATGTGGCAGGGTGTGGCGGGAGGGCCCTAGCCCACATCTATCCGAGGCTTATACCTCGGTAAAACAACAGTTATCCATCATCTGTACCAAGGTAAGACTCGTATAACTATACTATTTTACCTCGGTAAACAGCCTCAGGCTAGCCTCAGGCTAGGGAGACCTTTACATAATTCATTTTTATCCTTAATATCATTCTTTCTTATTATTATAACATTCTAAATTTTTGTTCTCACCTATTCTTGTTAGTTGGCGAGAAGACGCTTTGCAACGCCGGTAGGCTTTTCTAGTCGTTTATTATAATGTTTTGCAAACGACTTAGCCGTCTTCCAGCCTGCATGCGCTAGTATTCTTTTCACAGAAATACCAAGCACCCGTGCCTTGGAGACCATGGCTCCTCTAGTTGAGTGGGAAGAGTATTTACTCGTATCCACTCCAGCCAATTTCAACACCGTAATTGTCCATCTGGCAAGTGTGTCTCGTGAAATCGCCTTATGTGGCTTTATAAAGCTCACTAATAGTTGTTGTGATGCACGTAAATCCTTTGTCTTGTATATATAAGCCCGTATGGCCGACACAACACATAATTTCCGATCATTCGGAAAACAGTCTAAGTGAACCGTTGATAAAGGGTCACCTAACGTGTTCGATTTAAGCAATTTTTCTAAATCAAACGTAGCTTGTTGCTTGTCTATTTCTAATCCAGTTAAGGATAAAGCAACAATCGTCTGTCCTCTGTGTCCGGTTACTAACAATAACAGGACCGCGACCTTAAAACCTAACTGTTTTATATCTAACCACGAGTTGTGAGGCCAAGCCTGAAACAACTTAAATACTATAGAAACATCCCAAAACCGACTATACTTTGGTTTTGGAGGATTCCTTTGATAAATTGAACGAAGTAAATAACAAATAACATAATGTTTTCCAACTGTTTCGCCATCAATTCTAGGTAATATAATTGATAACGCACACCTCGCCGCATTAATCGATCCAAAGGAAAGTCCTTCATCCTCTAGAGAACGAAGAAACCGAGCTACTTGTGAAATCTTTGGATTTGTTGGCTTAACTTTCATTAACAAACAATGTACACCCCATTTCTTTAAATAGGTTGTATACATTTTGACAGTTCCTGGCCTCCAGGCATCCGATACTATCCTATCCTCAGTAATTCTGTCCAATCCAAATTGCTGTAGCTGCTTCCTTAGAAAAGGAATGCCAATAGGGGCGTCGTTGACACGTCGCCGTGAACCACTAGCGGTCCGTGGTGCGTCAGATTCCCGAGTTTTCTTGGGAATCGTATACGATCTTTTGCCAGTTGTGAAACTGCTGGCAGCCAAGGTTGCGTGTCCCAATCGGGCACCACCAGTATCGCATGTGTCCCTTCCAAGCCGATTTTTCTCACTACTCGGCTGATAATGCTAAATGGTGGGAAAATATAAAAATAATTATTTTCCCAGGTAATAGCAAACGCATCTACTTTCCAAGCATCCGGTTCAGGATGCCAAGAAACATAACAGGGTAACTTGTTATTATTTCGTGATGCAAATAAGTCAACTTCAGGTGTACCCCATTTTTCACAAACGAAGTTAAACAAATGTGTAGAGAGAGACCACTCTAAATGGTCATGGAAATTTCTACTTTTATAATCTGCAAGTGTATTTTGTGACCCTGGAATATGCGCTACAGTCAGCCAGACTTGTTGAGCCTGTGCCCAGTTCCAAATCAGTTTAGATAACTGATTGCAAGACTTTGATTTGGTTCCACCCATGTTACGAATATATGCCATGGCAGTAGTATTATCAGTTAGTATTCTAACCTGTGATTTATTTATCTTTACTAAACTACGTAAGCCCAGATAAATAGCACGCAATTCTAGTGCATTAATATAGTCTGATTTTTCATCATCAAGCCATCTACCTCCTGTTGTGACCCCATCTCGATGAGCTCCCCAACCTTCTAACGAAGCATCAGTAGTAATTACTGTATTAGGTTCCGCCATGCGGATTGGATTTGGTGAACTTGCTATATGTTGCATCCACCATCCAATATCCTGTAACCCTTCTTGCGAAATAAACATCTTTCGCTCAAAATTGCCTTTAGTTCGTGTTAACGCTAAATTTTTATCTATTTCTAGCGACTTAATATGGGCCTTCCCATATAACACCGCAGGTGCATATGAGGTCATTATGCCAATAAGAACAGCAACCTGTCTAATTTTTGGCTTTGATAACTTAATAAGCTGAGTCGCTGTAGTCATAAACTTAATTAGTTTTTGTTCTGTTATCGACACTGTAAGGGACTGTGTATCCAGAATAAACCCTAAACATTTGAGTTGTTTTGTTGGTTTAAACACTGACTTTTGTTGATGTACATAAAACCCCAATTTAGTGAGTAATGCACATAAATCCAAAACTGCATTCACACAACCAATTTGTGTTGATGCTATAATAAAAGAATCATCTATGTATGGAAACATTATGTGACCCTTCCTCGCCATTACCGAGAAAACAGGTTTAAGCAATTTAGTAAATAAACGTGGCGCACAAGCTAAGCCATTCGGCATACAGGTAAACTCATAGAGTTGGTTATCCCAAATAAATCGAAGAAATTTTCGGTATTTTTCCATTATGGGAAGCGTATAATATGCATCCTGTAAATCAACACTAGCCATCCACGCATCTGGTGTAATCAGATCTCGTGCCGTATCTAGAGAGAACATTTTAAAATGTCGATATTCCACCCTTTTATTAAGGATTGTTAAATCCAGGATCATTCGAACATCACCATTAGGCTTCGGTCTCGAGAAAATGTTTGAAATAAACTGTCCTGAACAGTGTGTCACTTTTTGTATAATTCCTTTCTCAAAGAATTTATGTACCTGTTTAGTTAGTGCGTCTCGTTCAACTGGTTGAATGTTATATGGAAAAGGTATTATACTTTGTACAGGAATTTGTGTAAAAGGAATTTGAACACCCCTAACTATTTCTATAATTTCTTGGTCACTAGTAATTTTGTGCCACTCAGAAATATGATTACTAATATTACCAGCCACAAAGTTGCTTACAGTTTGTGTGTTTTTAGAGGCTGCAGGGACTTGTAAAGTTTGTGTTTGGACCTCTACTTGGACCCGCCCCTGGGGAAAGGTCTCGACGAGTTGAACCCTCGGCCTATTGGCCGTGCGGTGTTGTCGGTCCAGCCTGGGCGAGCGCCCCGGCCCCGAAACCCTTGACCGAAGTTTGAACTCGGTCTGGTTCCTCTGGTGAACCGTCGTGGACGAAAATCCCCTCGTGACTTTTTGAAACGAGGAACTTCCTGTTTCTTCTTGCCATCCATGTTTTTGCCACTCTTGGCTGCAGTCTCTACCTCTTTATAGAGGTATTGTAGTTGACCGCCAAACATCTTGGTATTATCTAAAGGTTTCCCTTTAATCGGCTCTGGAGCAAGATAGAGCGTAAACTCCTTCCCCTCATTATCGGTAACCTTCTTAGAGCGAGCCACTTCTTTGCCAGCATCTGTGCAAACTGACTTGAAGACATTTTCATATCTTCGAAACGACAGGTAATTACCTGCCGCCGCTAGCACTGCAATGCCTTTGTCCATTGTCTTAGCCAAAGACGAGAACTTATTTTCACTCTGCATCCTATTAGCCACAGGAACAATAGCTGTTAGGGTAGCCAACACTGCCTTATGCACTGTGTGCAACACATCCTCAAACTTCTTACGGTCATCCGTCATATTGACATCCCGATCCATTTCTTTAATGATGGAGTTGGGAACACCCTTTATGCCTGTTAACTCATCTCCTAACTTGGAGATAACCTCCGCCGGTTTGAACGTGCGAAAATGACCATTCACGGTCTCGCGCATAAGCGTAGTGGTTTTAACCCGCTTAGCCTTTGGCTTCTCCACCTTCTTAGCCACTTTAGTGCCAATGTCCGCATAGACCCCTTCATATACGGTGTCTGAGTCTGATTCCGTAGAAGTAGACCCAGTGGACGACTCAGAAGAAGAATATTTCCTTTTCTTCTTCTTCTTTTTGGACTTAGTCTTCCGCTTTTTGCGCAAACCAGACTCTGCCCGCTCCTTGGTGAAATCATCACCCGAAGAAATCACCTGTTTCTTCTTCTTTCTCCGTTTAGGAGAAGGAGGAGGAGGAGCCTTAAGCTCCACCGCCGAGTCTGTGTCCAAGAAATCCTCAAATGAATCCTCTTGGACACTCGGCCTACGCCGCTTCCGAGACACAGGCGATTTGGCAGTCAAGATGTGGCTTTCCAATCTTGCAAAGCGAGCCTCCCAATCTGGAGGCGCAGGCACATCAGGCACTGCGTCCTCGTCCGGGTCGGAGAGGATATGCGCCCGGGGCTGTGTCGACGGCCCTGCCGACAACACGGGTGAGGAGTCGTACTCCTCGTCCACTCCACTCGGAACACGCCCCTCGGCTGCTGCTGCACCGCGCTTACTCCGCTTCGTGGCCATCGGGAGCTGAAACAAAGATTTTTGGTCAGTCCCGGTATATATATATGTCACAATATGGTTGTTTCAAACTCATTTGGACATCTATTGGTGTTAGAGAACGTGTTTATACCGTTATAACACAGGCGTAATAAGCTAAATTTGTGCGTGGGTTGTGGGTCAAGCCCAAACCTTACGCGGGGTCGGGACCAGTGTATCGGCCCGCCCATCCCTCTGTTCCGCACACTTCTCCCACCTGTGACTACTACGTCAACAAGTTGGAGAAAATGCTACGAAACTCGGAGAAACGCCTGAAAAAGTTTTGTCTAGGGGAGTCTATAAAAGAAACCCAGGAGCATCTCCAACATTACTCTCTATTAGAGTACGAGAGAATTTCCACATGAGATAGGGCGAAACCCACATCTCTACCCATAGTCACACGGTGACCCGGGTGTTGACATAACCGCTAATGACCGGTTTGGTTCCTTCGCGAAACCCACTCGAGTGTTCTATCCTTGGTTGTTTATAACCAAATAACTCGTCCAAATTGGACCAACGAAAGTCTAAACTTTCCATATTGATGCTCTAATGCATCATAATTAAGCTAACCACAGTTTTTATTATACTTACTGCGTATTTGCTTGTATGTAGACTAATTTTGCCGGAGCAACCCAACGACACGTTATCCAGTCGTGAGTTGTATATGCTAATTGCTGGTACCGGACGTGCTTACCTCTCCCTAGCCTGAGGCTAGCCTGAGGCTGTTTACCGAGGTAAAATATATATATATATATATATATATATATATATGTATATATAAATATGTTTGTAGGCATAAGGTGTGTACTATTGCTTCTCATGTGTACCACTGAACACCATAAATGAAGGAGCCATATATTCTGCCTCCTGCAGTCAACACTCTGATCAACCTCTTAGTAAGGAGAGCCTCCAGCCAACTCCGCAACGAGTGGGCATAAGTGTCCAGGTGTAGCATAGCTGCAAAGTGTATCACTAGGTGTGTGGTATAGCTGCAGAGTGTACAGCGCGTGGCTGTGGTGTATAGCTGCAGATATATATATGGTTGGTGTCTAGGTGTAGCATAGCTGCAGAATACGGTGGGTGGCTGTGGTGTCTAGGTGTAGCATAGCTGCAGAGTGTGCGGCGGGTAGCTGTGGTGTCTAGGTGTACCATAGCTGCAGTGGCATACTGTGGTGTCTAGGTGTCTGTGGCTGTGGTGTCTAGGTGTACCATAGCTGCAGTGGCATACTGTGCTGTCTAGGTGTGTACTAAAGCTACAGAGTGTATGGCACGTGACTGTGGTGTCTAGGTGTGTAGTAAAGCTACAGAGTGTACGGAGGGTGGCTCTGGTGTCTAGGTGTGTGGCATAGCAGTAGAGTATACAGCATGTGGCTGTGGTGTCTAGGTGTGTAGTAAAGCTGCAGAGTGTGTAGGGTGGATGTGGTGTCTAGGTGTGTAGTAAAGCTGCAGAGTGTATGTAGGGTGGATGTGGTGTCTGGCTGTGTAGTAAAGCTGCAGAGTGTACGGAGGGTGGCTGTGGTGTCTAGGTGTGTGGCATAGCAGTAGAGTATACAGCATGTGGCTGTCGTGTCTAGGTGTGTAGTAAAGCTGCAGAGTGTATGGCCGGTGGCTGTGGTGTCTAGGCGTGTGGTATAGCAGTAGAGTATACGGCCGGTGGCTGTGGTGTCTAGGTGTGTTGTAAAGCTGCAGAGTGTACGGATGGTGGCTGTGGTGTCTAGGTGTGTAGTCAAGCTGCAGAGTGTATGGCCGGTGGCTGTGGTGTCTAGGTGTGTAGTAAAGCTGCAGAGTGTATGGTGGGTGGCTGTGGTGTCTAGGTGTGTTGTAAAGCTGCAGAGTGTACGGAGGGTGGATGGGGTGTCTAGCTGTGTAGTCAACCTGCAGAGTGTACGGAGGGTGGCTGTGGTGTCTAGGTGTGTAGTAAAGCTGCAGAGTGTACGGCGGGTGGCTGTGGTGTCTAGGTGTGTTGTAAAGCTGCAGAGTGTATGGAGGGTGGCTCTGGTGTCTAGCTGTGTAGTATAGCTGTAGAGTGTATGGTGGGTGGCTGTGGTGTCTAGGCATGTAATATAGCTGCAGAGTGTATGGCGGGTGGCTGTGGTGTCTAGCTGTGTAGTAAAGCTGCAGAGTGTATGGCGGGTGGCTGTGGTGTCTAGGTGTATTTGCTGATACGACGTAGCTGGATGTAGGTGAACAGGAGGAGGCCGACTGACATGCTGAGCAGCGCGACGGGGTTCACCCACATGTCCCAAGGGGCCCCGTTGGAAATTGCCGCGTTGTCTAGGAACTTCTGCCCTGACATGCTGACAAGCAGAAGTAAAAGTAGAACAAGCAATTCAGTGCAAGTCACACAAGCCCATCAAGGGGCGTCGGATTGGCATGGAAGAGTTAGATGTTGAAAAATAAGCAGAATCTTTACTTTGGAATTCCGATATTGCAAAATAAAACACCAAAAAAACGAACACCATCACCATATAGATGTTACCATGAGTGTTACCATAAGTGTTGAAGCATTATCAAAAGTTTTACAATAAGATTTTTGATGTAGAAAATATTGAATGAAACATTCATATCGGGTTTCCCCAATTATAAACATTGTGCTTCTTTCATTCTCCCTTTCTTCATCCACTGGGTAAGTAAGTTTCATGCAACTTGTAACTGTATATAATGAGGATGTTGAAATAAACTTGATTGAATTGAATTATTCAATAATAAACTGTGCTTATCACTTTAAGTTATTGATGCTTATAATATAAGTCCAACCTACACAAACCTCGATTGCTGAGATGGGAGAATGTTCAACTGAAGAGCTGAAGGTGCAGGGTTTACCTCCTAGTCTACCCACTTTTTTTAATTTCACAAAAATTGTCCTTTTAAAAATATTTTTTATATATTTTAAAATGCACAATCCCATTAATAATGAATCTACATGCATGTTTTGTAACTAGGCACTATTGGTTTTCTACATAGCCCGAAGAGTTCAGGCGCAAATCCATGTAAACGCAAATCCAATCAAATGTAGTTCAAATTTAAGATTTTTTACCTGAAAATAAATTAAATTCTCACTAATTACACCTTTCTTATGATGACATGATTATGGAACAATGAACTAAAAAGTAGGAGTTTTTATTTTTGGAAGGTTCGATTCCGATGCTTATCTCAGTTTTTGGATTGGCGTTTATGGGGTTTTACGCCTGAAGTCTTCTACATACTCACCAGATTGTCGCGTTGCCCACATTGTTACAGAAGTTAAGGCCGTCCAGCTCGTTCACCATCAAACCCTGTGGAGAATGTGGAACGCTGAGTGAGTAATGCCTAGTACACACCTCCCATATAGGATTCGCGCACTAAAACTCGCGACTCGACCCGACCCGCTTAAAACTGAAAACGGGCCAATTCATTTTTCGAATCGCGAATCGCAATCGTAATCGACCAGTTTTAGCCCTAAAACTGAGGTTTTATGCGCGAATCGCAATCGCTAGGTGTGCGCCGGGAGCGCACACCTTGCGATTTTTGTGTGCGAAACGGGCAGTTTTAGATCGTATACGGTAGGTGTGTGCGCACAAACGGTAGGTGTGTACTAGGCATAAGGCTTTAAACCCTAGCAACATCTCAGGTCATATCAGCACAGTGCGTTGTGCTGTAAACAATACTATTCCAGGGGCGTAGCTATATTGTCGCACTATAAGCACATGGTCATATCAGGACAGTGCGTTGTGCTGTAAACAATACTATTCCAGGGGCGTAGCTATATTGTCGCACTATAAGCACATGGTCATATCAGCACAGTGCGTTGTGCTGTAAACAATACTATTCCAGGGGCGTAGCTATATTGTCACACTATAAGCACATGGTCATATCAGCACAGTGCGTTGTGCTGTAAACAATACTATTCCAGGGGCATAGCTACATTGTCGCACTATAAGCACATGGTCATATCAGCACAGTGCGTTGTGCTGTAAACAATACTATTCCAGGGGCGTAGCTATATTGTCGCACTATAAGCACATGGTCATATCAGCACAGTGCATTGTGCTGTAAGCAATACTATTCCAGGGGCGTAGCTACATTGTCACACTATAAGCACATGGTCATATCAGCACAGTGCGTTGTGCTGTAAACAATACTATTCCAGGGGCGTAGCTACATTGTCACACTATAAGCACATGGTCATATCAGCACAGTGCGTTGTGCTGTAAACAATACTATTCCAGGGGCGTAGCTATATTGGCACACTATAAGCACATGCGAACAATTTCTCTCATCATATTTTTTTCATACTAAATCTTTTATAATGCATGCCTTTAAAAACAATTTGGTTTACAATTGAGTTATTTCCTATAAGCAGGTTTGAAAAATGTTTTGCTTACAATTCCTATTTGTTAATTGGCCGTGCTGCTCTACTGGGATACTGTCCTACGAAAATAATTCATAACTGTTGCTACGAAGGTTCGGCATTATTAGGATAGGGCAAGAACTGGTTGGTTCATTCTCAGGATAATATGACTGAGTGCAATATTAGATCATGATGACGATAGCACTGTATCTCAATGGGCAGCGCTATGAAGCCAAAAGAAACTGCATTGCTACAAGTTGATGACTGTCTTGGGATATCGACTGCGACTGAATGGGATATCAGATCTTAGTGCCAGTGGCCTTGTATTCCAGTGAGGCAACACTATTAAGTCACCAACATAACATTACACCAGAGGTGGTGGCCGAATGAGTAGAGCGTCCATCTCCTGTTTTGGGAGATCGGAATATCCGAACCCATGAGTTTGTGGGTTCGAATCCTAGTCGAGTCAAACCAATGACTTAAAAATTGATACTTGTCGCTTCCTAGCCTGGTGCTCAGCATTATTAGGATAGGGCAAGGACTGGTTGGCTCAGTGTCAGGATAATGTGACTAAGTGGGATATCAGGTCATGGTGCTGGTGGCCTGGTTTCACAGTGGGGCAGCACTATAAGGTCACCATGAGTGTGCACTGTCACAAGTCGGTATCCATCCTGATATTACCTTAGATGTTGCTAGGAGATAAAACAATAACAAACAAACAACATGACATTACATGAACATCACTCACTCATAACGACCCCTTGCCTTCTTTTTTGGGGGGTAGTAAACCAAATAGTTATTGTTGACTCTGGTTATTAAGTATATTAGCAATACTACATATATTTAATATATCCCACAAAATATTTGTAAAAATATGATTCTGTGCTAAAGCGAAAATGTGAAAATTTGCATTTCAACACCTTGCATCAACCCAACTATGTTCCCCTCCCCCCTCCCTCCCCCCCAACTTATACAATCTTGTTTGAATTTGTTGTGTGTGTTAAGATAATGGTATGGATGTGTCTTAAAATGATGTTATACACGGATGTTACATGGTTAATTTTAACGGCTTTCTCAATTTGCATAAGATTGAAAGAGAAGTTAAATCCGACATATACACAACATATGAAACTTCATATGAATATGGATTCTTCTATAATTTGGAATGTTTTCTGCTATTAATATATGGAATATTTCCATTTTTGGTTTCCATGTCACAAAAGTGGTAGGTAGACTCTACACAGTTTCTGAGAACAACCCATACAGGGAGTGT
Organism: Branchipolynoe longqiensis; assembly: GCA_030323885.1. Taxonomy (NCBI): domain Eukaryota; kingdom Metazoa; phylum Annelida; class Polychaeta; order Phyllodocida; family Polynoidae; genus Branchipolynoe; species Branchipolynoe longqiensis. The sequence continues at coordinate 65,345,154 of CM059192.1, read as the reverse complement.
CATGTTTGCATTTCTTACAAAGCCGCTCACTGCAAGGCGCCAAAGTGCCGTGGCACCAGGGTGGCGCCACCTGGCGACAGAGAGGGTAAACTAGCGCAGGGACTCACGTTGAAGCCGTATCTGAAGATGGAGATCCACTGAATCCAGCGGAGGACTTCGAGCACTGACCCGAGCTGCACCAGCATCCCGGAGAAGACCTGCAAGGAGCGGGGTGTCGGTCAGGGCTACCATGGTCGAATCAAATCAATAAAAGCTCATGAGAGGAGCACACTGGAAATGGCTGCCAAGGTGTGGAATGCCCAAACAGTAAAGGGATGACAAATTCCTGACCTAAAAACTTACAAAAAATATCTGTGCAAATTAGGCTAGGAAACCCCCACTAAGCTGGACTGCAAAGGGGCATGTGATATGTCACGGCCCAACAGCGGGATGCCCAATGGGAGGTAACTATGCCAAGAATAGCCATATAACACACCACACAGATACATACAAGCCTATGATATGTAAATACGAGTAGGCTAGTGTAGTAATAAGAGTAGAACAAAATAAAATACATATATGCCAAGAAAATCCAAAAAAACTAACATAGGCTACTAACCATACCAACCAACTATCTATCTGCTACTGAAATGCAGGCAATCAAATAACTTATCAGCAGCTGCTGTGTGGTAAGATAACACCAACACTACAACTGGCCAGCATTGAAAACAAGCCTGGGTACCCGGGCTTATATGCTATGGACAGTATAAATACCGCCTCAATAAAAAAAAAACACAAAAAAAACCAACTTCAAAATTGATACTTGTCACTTCCTAGCCAGGCGCTCAGCATTATTAGGATAGGGCAAGGACTGGTTGGCTCAGTGTCAGGATAATGTGACTGAGTGGGATATCAGGTCATGGTGCTGGTGGCATGGTCTCCCAGTGGGGCTGCACTATAAAGTCTCCCATGAGTGTGCACTGTTACATGTCGGTACCCGTCCTGATATGACCTTAGATGTTGTCAGGACGTAAAACTCAAACAAACAACACCTTATTCATAGAGATCCCTTACCCCAGTTTCTTTGGTCGAGTTTTACATTCTAGCAAACTTACACAGTTTCATAGAGAACCCTTACTCCTATGTGTGTAGCATTAAGAGACCAGTTTGTTTATTGGGGTTTTACAGCCTAGCAAAATCCAAGCTCATATCAAGGACAGCATATAAACCAATGCCTTTACTGTGACCTCAATTCTCCGGTTTAAGCACTTAATGTACAAACAAAAAGGTGTTTTTTTAAATCGCCAAAAATATCGCCATTTTATTTAAAAAACAACTTAAGCACCTAATGTACATACAAAAAGTTGTTAAAATATATATATCGCTGAGAAATATCAACATTTGATTAAACAATGAAAGTTGTAGTTTACGGATTGCACCCCCCCTCCACGATCGTGAAAATGTTGACAACTTTAGACGGTCACCAGACGGGATGGACAAATGAGTTGAGCGTCCGTCTCCCGTTTTGATAGATCGTGGGATTAGAACCCACGGGTTCGAACCCCAGTCGAGTCAAACCAATGACTTACAAATTGATACTTGTCATTGCCTAGTCTGGCGTTCAGCATTATTAGGATAGGGCAAGAACTGGTTGGCTCAGTGTCAGGATAATGTGAGTGGGTTATCATGTCATGGTGCTTGTGGCCTGGTCTCCCAGTTAGGCAGGACTATAAAGTCGCCATAAGTGCGCACTGTCACGACAAGTATCAATTTTGTAAGTCATTGGTTTGATTCGGCTGGGATTCGAACTCTCGACCTTCCGCACGGGAGGCCTCCGCTCTACCGATTCGCCCACCGCGTCCGGTAGGCGGCCCTTTAGCTAGGAATGCACTCATTGCCCCTGGTGGCGGCGGGACGAACCATCATGACGACGTTGGTGATCGCGATGAACAGGTTGGCGATGGCAAAGCGGCGCACGGTGGCGGAGAAGAGGAAGCCGAGACTGGAGGCGGCCAGGGAAATGGTGACCAGCATCAGCAGGAAGAAGAAGAACGGGCCCGCACCAGCATCCAGCCGCAGGCCTGCAACACACGGGGCAGCACATTGCAACACACGGGACAAGCACTGGGGCAGCACATGGCAACACATGGGGCAGTCACTGGGGCAGTCACTGGGGCAGTCACTGGGGCAGCACATGGCAACACACGGGGCAGCACATGGCAACACACGGGACAGTCACGGGGGCAGCACATGGCAACACATGGGGCAGTCACTGGGACAGTCACTGGGGCAGCACATGGCAACACACGGGGGCAGTATTAGGCAATAAATGGGGCAGTCAGAGGGGCAGTACTAGGCAACACACAGGGCAGTCAGAGGGGCAGTCAGAGGGGCAGGACTATGCAACAGAAGGGGCAGTCAGTGGGGTAGTACTAGGCAACACACAGGGCAATCAGTGGGGCAGTACTAGGCAACACACAGGGCAGTCAGTGGAGCAGTCAGTGGAGCAGTCAGTGGTGCAGTCAGTGGGGCAGTCAGTGGGGCAGCACATGGTAACACACAGGGCAGTCAGTGGGGCCATGCTAGGTAATGCATGGGGCAGTCAGAGGGGCAGTACTAGGCAACACAGGGCAGTCAGAGGAGCAGTACTAGGCAACACACGGGGTAGTCAGAGGGGCACTACTAGGCAACACAAGGGGCAGTCAGTGGGGCAGTACTTGGCAACACACAGGGCAGTCAGTGTGGCAGTACTAGGCAACACACAGGGCAGTCGAGGGGGGGGGGGGAGTCAGTGGGGCAGCACATGGTAACACACGGGGCAGTCAGTGGGGCCATACTAGGTAACACATGGGGCAGTCAGTGGGGCTGTACTAGGTAATGCATGGGGCAGTCAGAGGGGCAGTACTAGGCAACGCATGGGGCAGTCAGAGGGGCAGTACTAGGCAACACAGGGATTTCAGAGGAGCAGTACTAGGCAACACACGGGGCAGTCAGAGGGGCAATACTAGGCAACACACGGGGCAGTCAGAGGGGCAGTACTAGGCAACACACGGGGCAGTCAGTGGGGCAGAACTCGGCTACACAATTAGTCAGTGGGGCAGCACTTGGCTACACAGTCAGTCAGTGGGGTAGCACTCGGCTACACAGTCAGTCAGTGGGGCAGCACTCGGCTACACACAGTCAGTCAGTGGGGCAGCACTCGGCTACACAGTCATCAGTGGGGAAGCACCAGGCTAATCAGTTAGTCAGTGGGGCAGAATTCGGCTACACAGTCAGTCATTGGGGCAGCACCAACACATGGCATGAGATATGACCCGGCAACACAGATGATGGTTACAGTCGCCTGTTGGACATTAGACATTGCTGTCTTATTGACTCACACACACACACACTCACCCACTCACACACACATACCCTCCTCCTCCACATACTATGTCGATTACTTTAATAAAGGAAGTATCAGAAGCACCTCCACTTAGGGGTAGGACCCACCTATCATGAAGTAGACAACAATGCAGAAGACCAAGTTGGGGATGAATCTCATCGGGATTATGTCACAAAACAACTTCGCCAGGAAGTAGGCCGACACCCGGTAGAACCCGTTTGAACTCTCATGGCTGCAAAGCAATGCAATTTATCAACAACAAAACCTGTATAACTAGTTTGTTTAATTTGTATTATTTTAGTGATCATTTCTTTATTCTGTTTATAATGGTTAATTGCGTGCACTTGTTTTTTGCCGCTGTGGAGTAGTGGTCATAATGAATACGGATCAATTTCCTTTTATCACTAATTTCTGTAAACTTGTTTGTGGTGTAAAATCGGGGATTTCCCAATTTTTTTTTTTTTAATTGTGTTGGTTTTTATTTATATTTTTGTAAATAGTCAACATTTGTAATACCTTGTACCCATGTGATTAGTGTTTTAATCTAAATATACTATGCTAGTTTGTTTGTTTTTGTCACATCTTTGAAGGTTAGATTTGTGCCTAATTTTTACGGGTTTCAGGTATTCATTTTCTTCGTCGTTGTTTTCAACTCATTTTGCTTTAGAGACACCTCCCATTAGTTCAACTGCACGTCTTGTCTGGCGCTGGGATTATATAATATCAGCATTTCAAGGTGATGGGGATATAATCTTAATGGGAGGGAGTAAGGGGTGACTACATAAACTGCAGAGGCTCCAAAATAGAGCAATAAAAATATGCCTATGGAAGAGTAAATCTAGAACCAATAAAAACAGGAGGTTACAAACAAGGTGCACAAGAAGCAACAACGTCCGTTACTAGCAATGGTAAAATCAAAATGCAGTGCATATGATCGCAGTGTAGCTAACATGATTGTCAATATTCGGTATAAATTGCGAGCTGCAACATGAAATGCAGAAAACATATCAGTGTTTAAGAAACTACTAAAAATAATGTAACCTGGAAAAACAGATGATGTTTTAAATGGATTAACACAAAGTATAGTGAAAGCTGGATTTTGGGCTGTTTGCAACCGACAAACAGTTACAAGCCATAGACAAGAAGCAAGAAAATCCAAAATTATCACTAAAACTAAATTCTAGATCAAATTGGACTAGTGCTTCCCAGTGGTGAAAACAAGTGTTAACACACTTATTCGTTATGAGCAGGGTAAATAACTTCATTTAAAAAACCCAGATATGGGACTGTATACTCTCAGCATGTTCAAGATCCTGTGTATAGGACTGTATAATCTCAGCATGTTCAAGGCCATGTGTATATGGGACTGTATAATCTCAGTGTGTTCAAGGTCATGTGTATATGGGACTGTATACTCTCAGTGTGTTCAAGGTCAGGGTGTCCCAAAACAAATGTAACCCATGAAAATGCTTGTCATTTTCTCAATTTTAATGCAATTGTTTTTATTTTTCAGATAAGGACAGCTGAGAAGTTAAGAAAAAAGAAACAACAATCAAAATGACATTTACTCAAGCACAAAAACTTTTCTGTGTCAAGAAATATTTCAAGAAAAAGTCATATAAATACGCTAATACAAGATTCAGAGAGATGTATGACCACAACAAATTTCCATCTAAAACTGACATTTATCAGTGGAAGAAGAAATTTGAGACTAAGGGAACAATAAACAAAATGAGGATGAAGTTTCCACAGAGCGAAACTGGTAGAAAATTGTCTGCAAGGTCACCAGATAACTTGAGAGCCGTCCGGGATTCTGTAGGCAGAAGTCCGAAGAAATCCATCCATAGAAGAAGTCAGGATCTGGGTCTATCCAGGATGGCTGTACAGCATATCTTGACCAAGGATCTCCATCTCTACCCATACCGAATACAAATAAAACATAAACTGACCCCTGCTGATAAGGAGAAGAGGGTTATCATGTGTAACTGGTTTGCCAACAAGATCGAAGAAGAACCTGACTTTCTCGATAATTTGTGGTTTACTGACGAAGCACATTTCCTACTGTCAGGCCATGTTAACAGTAAGAACAATGTGTTTTGGGGCACAGAACCACCAGCTGAAGTCCTACAGAGGCCACTGCACTCATTGAAATGCACAGCATGGGTGGCCATATCAAAACATGGTATCATAGGGCCATTCTGGTTCGAGAACGCAAACCAAGAGCCTGTGACCGTCAGGAATGAGAGCTACATTGAAGTCTTGAACAAGCTCTGGGGAGCTCTAGGGCTGCTGAGTCGAGGTAGAGAAAGGAACAGGGTGCAGAGAGACATACAATGGTTCCAGCAGGATGGGGCACCTCCCCACACAGCTAATATTACTCTTGACTGGCTGGATCACAAGTTTCCGGACCGGCTCATCAGCCGAAAACGCCTACACTTACATGAATATCCTTGTTTGGTTCAAAGGTTCCCTTCACTCACACTTACATGAATATCCTTGTTTGGTTCAAAGGTTCCCTTCGCTCACACTTACATGAATATCCTTGTTTGGTTCAAAGGTTCCCTTCGCTCACACTTACATGAATATCCTTGTTTGGTTCAAAGGTTCCCTTTGCTCACATTTACATGAATATCCTTGTTTGGTTCAAAGGTTCCCTTCGCTCACATTTCATGAATATCTTGTTTGGTTCAAAGGTTCCCTTCGCTCACACTTACATGAATATCCTTGTTTGGTTCAAAGGTTCCCTTCGCTCACACTTACATGAATATCCTTGTTTGGTTCAAAGGTTCCCTTCGCTCACACTTACATGAATATCCTTCTTTGGTTCAAAGGTTCCCTTTGCTCACATTTACATGAATATCCTTGTTTGGTTCAAAGGTTCCCTTCGCTCACACTTACATGAATATCCTTGTTTGGTTCAAAGGTTCCCTTCGCTCACACTTACATGAATATCCTTGTTTGGTTCAAAGGTTCCCTTCGCTCACACTTACATGAATATCCTTGTTTGGTTCAAAGGTTCCCTTCGCTCACACTTACATGAATATCCTTGTTTGGTTCAAAGGTTCCCTTCGCTCACACTTACATGAATATCCTTGTTTGGTTCAAAGGTTCCTTTTGTTGTTTTTGTTGTTTGGGTTCTTCGCTCACACTTACATGAATATCCTTTTGGTTCAAGGTTCCTTCGCTCACACTTACATGAATATCCTTGTTTGGTTCAAAGGTTCCCTTCACACTTACATGTATCCTTGTTTGGTTCAAAGGTTCCCTTCGCTCACACTTACATGAATATCCTTGTTTGGTTCAAAGGTTCCCTTCGCTCACACTTACATGAATATCCTTGTTTGGTTCAAAGGTTCCCTTCGCTCAGACTTACATGAATATCCTTGTTTGGTTCAAAGGTTCCCTTCGCTCACACTTACATGAATATCCTTGTTTGGTTCAAAGGTTCCCTTCGCTCACACTTACATGAATATCCTTGTTTGGTTCAAAGGTTCCCTTCGCTCACTTACATGAATATCCTTGTTTGGTTCAAAGGTTCCCTTCGCTCAACTTGATATCCTTGTTTGGTTCAAGTTCTTCGCTCACACTTACATGAATATCTTGTTTGGTTAAGGTTCCCTTCGCTCACTTACAGAATATCCTTGTTTGGTTCAAGTTCCCTTCGCTCCACTTACATGAATATCCTTGTTTGGTTCAAAGGTTCCCTTCGCTACACTTACATGAATATCCTTGTTTGGTTCAAAGGTTCCCTTCGCTCACACTTACATGAATATCCTTGTTTGGTTCAAAGGTTCCCTTCGCTCACACTTACATGAATATCCTTGTTTGGTTCAAAGGTTCCCTTCGCTCACACTTACATGAATATCCTCCTTTCGTTGATGAACAGCTCTACGGCGGAGAGGTTGGCAAACACCTGGTTCATCGTGATGAAGAAGAACGCCCCAACTCTGAGGGAATCAACAGGTGGCATTTGAAGCATCATTTATTAACTCATGTTATATAGCTTCCTTTCTAGACAGCGAAATGTATTGTTTGTGGAAAATGCATTTTACTTAGAAGTTAAATTAAAGTTGTGGTACTCGTGAGACTAAATGGACGAGTTGCTGTGTGAGAGAGGGATTGGGGGACAGAAGGACTGAGGGGCAGAGGGACAGGGAATGCGTGATAGGGAATGTGTGACAGAGGGAATGAATGACAGTGAATGTCACTGAATGAGTGACAAAGGGACTGAGTAACAGAGAGAATAAGTGACAGAGGGACTTGGTGACAGAAAGATTGAGTGACAAGGGGAATGAGTGACAGCAGGAATGAGTGACATAGGGACTGAGTGACAGATTGACTGGTGACAGAGGGACGGAGTGACAGAGGGACTGAGTGACAGAGGGAATGAGTGACAGAGGAAGGTAACAGATAGAATGAGTGACAGACAGAATGGGTGACGGATGAGATGAGTGACAGATGGAATGAGTGACAGAGGGGCTGAGTGACAGAGAGACTGAGTGACAGGGACAAGTGCTAAGTATATCATTCAAATGCTTATTTATCATAGCCTGCTATTTTTGAGTGAAACACTTATGAAATCATGTATATTAATATACCTTATGAGTTTAATCAGCAGCTTTCTGTGGCCACCATCTTTTTCTTTTTTTTAGGATTCTCTACAAATTTCTCAACTTTACACCAATACAGATTTTTTTTAACTGCGCATTGGAATCACTACTACCTCTAGTTAATTCCTACTGAAGCAGATTTTGCTCAGGTTTAGGCAAGGTTCTCATCCACACCTACTGTGGCCTGACTGCTGGGGAGTTTGTAACCTTCCGGTTACAGGCTGTAAATCTGCAGCATTTGGTATCGGCACTGATAAATCAGTCTGATGGTTAAAGTCAAAGACTTTTGTGCAACACACCCAAATCAACACAAGTCCAGGCACCGATGGAGATTGGAGAGGCAGGAAGGAAAAAAAGATTGGATTCACAGTCGAAGGGCACAGAGCAACAGTGAAAAAGGAAAAGGGCCCCACCTAAGCAAACACACTACCTTGATCATCAGCGGGAGAGGTAAGTCTGGAAGGAAAAAGAACGGGCAGGTTTTGAAGGAAAGAGAAATGAGGAGAGTTAAGTCAAAGAGCCATGCCTCCTTGCTCTGTGGTGACCAGTCAGTGAACCAGAGACAGGAACGCAGTTTTGGTGGTAGGAAGTGAAAAGCTGGCCGGCCTCCCCCTGCAATATTTCTATAGATAAATCCATGAGAGGAGACCGGCAGCTGAACGGAGATAGAAGAGGTGTGGACGAAGTGGAGTCCGGACAGCAAGTGCCCTACTGTGGAGTGTGGGCCTCGCGTGCGGGAGATCCGGAGTTCGGTTCCCAGTCGAGTCAAACCAGTCACATATAAAATTGATACTTGTTGCTTCCCAGCCCGGCGCTCGGGATTAACAGGATAGGGCAAGGACTGGTTAGCTCAGTGTCAGGCTAATGTGACTGAGTGGGATATCGGGTCATGGTGCCGGTGGCCTGATTTCCCAATGGGGCAGCAGTATCAAGTCGCCATGAGTGCGCACTGTCACAAGTCGGTACCCATCCTGATATGACCTTAGATGTTGCTAGGATGTAAAACTCCAACAACCAACCAACCTACTGTGGCTAGGGTTGAATCTTTTATCTACATGAACCAAAAGGAGGATAGCCGGACCAAGACACAGACACGAGGTATTTTTGATTTGTTTGTTGGGGTTTTACGTCCTCGCAACACCTTGTAAAATATTCCGACAAATGGTCTATTAAGGTAAAAGGTATATAGTGCCAGGTGCATAATTATTTATGTAGTTGCTGGTGATCCTTTACTGATGGCCAATGGTCATTGTGTATTAGTAGCTAAAGGAATCTCTCTTCGTTCCATAGCAGGCAAGATCTTCGCCAGGATCCTCCTCATCAGACTATCTATTCACATAACACCTGATATAGTTCCGGAGTCACAGTGTGGCTTCAGAGGTAACCGGAGCACCGTGGATATGATATTTTGTCTCCGACAGCTACAAGAAAAGTGCATTGAGCAGGACCGAGCACTGTACATGGTATTTGTCAATTCCACTAAGGCATTTGATACAGTCGGGAGGACCGGGCTATGGCAGCTACTGAGGAAGTATGGATGCCCAGAGAAGTTCACAACTATGATCGAGGCTCTACATACAGGAATGATGGCGAACGTTAGTGTTGGAGGGGAAGTCTCGGAATCGTTTGGGGTTACCAATAGGGTCAAGCAAGGTTTGTACTGGCCCCCACGCTCTTCTCCATCTTCCTATCAGAAATGCTCAATGAGGCTTTCCGAGACATGGGGGATGGCATCTATATACAGTCCAGACAGAGCGCTGACCTATTCAATGTCGCACACTTCAGAGCGAAGACCAAGACTACTCGGATAATGGTGAGAGAGCTGCTATTCGCAGTTGACAGTGCACTGGTTACCCACTCTGCTGAAGAGATCCAGAAAATAGTGGACGCTTTCTCCGATGCATCAAAAAGGTTTGGCCTGAAGATTAACATCAAGAAGATGGAGGTGCTGTACCAACCCAACTCTACAAGAACCCGAGAGGACTATATCATGGTTGACGGAAACAAGCTGAACTCTGTTCCGGAATTCACCTACCTCGGAAGCACTATATCAAGTGATGGACGCATTGATGCTGAAATACAGAGGAGGATGGCCAAGGCTAGCGCATCTTTTGGCTAACTACGCCAGAGACCCTGGAACAACCACCATGTGTCCATGCGGGTCAAAGGCAAGATCTACCATGCAATCATGCTGGACAGTGTACAGACGACAGGTGAAAAAGCTGCACGCCTTCATGATGCGACATCTGCGTTCAATCATGGGGCTAACCTGGAAGGACAAAGTGACAAATAAGGAAATACTCAAATGGACAGGGCTGCCCTCTATGGAAGATCTTCTGATCAAAAAGAATCTCCGGTGGACTGGACACCTCATGAGGATGTCATCAGACAGGCTGCCAAAGCAAATCCTCTATTCTCAACTGTCTTCTGGTTACAGAAAGAGAGGGCACCCTCGTCTCCACTTCAAGGATACCATCAAGAGAAACCTGAAGCTGAGAGACATTAAAACCGACTCATGGACATTACTTTCACAGCAGAGAGCTAAATGGAGACCGGCAGTTAAGTAATGAAAGCAGTCTTTGTCACATCGCGACCGACAGCATGATGATGATGATGATTAGGAGATAGTGTGATAGGGCACTAGGAGATAGTGTGTAAGGGGCCTTTGGAGCTCTACCCACTACCCCCTCTCCCCCAATTAGTCACGAATCACCACACACTCAGCTCAGGCAGGTGGTGGCCAAGCAGCCACACCGCATGGTGGTGGTGGGCAGATCACGGTAGCCATGCTGACCAGGAATGCTTGATGTTCATTGGTGGAGCTGTAAATGCTTGATGCTCATTGGAGAGCGCGGTCAGGTGGTATGCCACATCAGATCCATGTTCCACTGTATAATAATAAACCTGAGGGTACAAGCTCTCTCTACTTTCATTCTTTATACTCTTCCTTTCTCTTCTTGCCTGTATTGATTTCATTATAGCCTGCCTACACAACCACAGATGTCAGCCATGGACTTTACAACCTAATACACACCTGTTCTGGAGACCTGCTCTGTTGAGCTCCATTCGGAAGTAAATGAGTCCCACGAGAAAGGCAAAGACCAGTGTCACCATCAGCTACAAATACCAAATAGAACATTGCTAATCGGAGATTCAAACAGATCGTGGGAATCACTAAGTATTGCTTTATTTCAAATAAAATTGCAAGGCTCGAGATTTTTTAATCTTTTAATTATTTTATTTTATATTTTAAAGAAACCTTATTTATAAAATAAAGATAAGTTTATTTCAGCTAGTCTGGCGGCCCAGAACTGCTGATTAAGGAATTGCGTGTGTGTGTTCATGTGTGTAGGTATGTGTGTACATGTATGTATATGGTTGGTTGTTGGAGTTTTACGCCCTGGCAACATCTAAGGTCATATCATGGCGGATACCGACTTGTGACAGTGCGCACCCATGGCGACTTTGTAGTGCTGCCCCATTAGGAAATGAGGCCCCCAGCACCATGACCTGATATCCCACTCAGTCACATTTTTTGGTGTTTTTTTTGTGATCTGCCCATAACAGTTAAGTCTAATGACTTGTTTTCACTGCTAGACAGTAATAGTCTTGTGACTCCCCTTCTTTTTTATCACTTTCAGTTGTTGTGTAGCTAACTACTGTATGCATTGTTTCTCTGTTTGTAAGCATTCTCCCATATCCCCCAAACCTCTGTGAGTTTGTTCGTTCTACATCGGATAATTGTTTCGTTACCAATAATTAATTTCTCTGATGTCTTCACCTTGCTGTGTTAGTGGTCATTAGGTTTTGATTTTAAGCTTAAAGTTTACATTAGCTTGCCACTGAGCTAACCAGTCCTTGCTCTATCCTAATAATGCTAATCGCCAGGCTAGGAAGCGACAAGTATCAATTTTAAAGTCATTGGTTTGACTCGACCGGGAACCGAACTCCTGACCTTCCGCACACCAGGCATATGTGTGTATGTCGGTACAACCTGGAAAACAGTGTGCGTGTCGGGGTGCTGACCTGCATGACGGACGTCTGTGGGTTACGGACAATGTTGAGGGCGGCGCGACGCGACAGGTGCAGCAGCTGAAGGAGGAGGCAAGTGGTCAGCTCACCGCTTCCAGGGGCAGTCAGCACACCACCACCAGGGGGCAGTCAGCACACCGCCACCAGGGGGCAGTCAGCACACCGCCAACAGGGGGCAGTCAGCTCACCGCCACCAGGGGGCAGTCAGCTCACCGCCACCAGGGGGAAGTCAGCTCACCGCCACCAGGGGGCAGTCAGCTCACCGCCACCAGGGGGCAGTCAGCTCACCGCCACCAGGGGGCAGTCAGCTCACCACCACCAGAGGGCAGTCAACTCACCACTACCAGGAGGCAGTCAGCACACTGCCACCAGGGGGCAGTCAGCACACTGCCACCAGGGGGCAGTCAGCTAACAGCCACCAGGGGGCAGTCAGCACACCGCCACCAGGGGGCAGTCAACTCACCGCCACCAGGGGGCAGTCAACTCACCGCCACCAGGGGGCAGTCAACTGACCGCCACCAGGGGGCAGCCAACTCACCGCCATCCGAGGTGCATCAACTGACCGCCACCAGGGGGCAGTCAGCTCACCGCCACCAGGGGGCAGTCAGCTCACCGCCACCAGGGGGCAGTCAGCTCACCGCCACCAGGGGGCAGTCAGCTCACCGCCACCAGGGGGCAGTCAGCTCACCGCCACCAGGGGGCAGTCAGCTCACCGCCACCAGGGGGCAGTCAACTCACCGCCACCAGGGGGCAGTCAGCTCACCGCCACCAGGGGGCAGTCAACTCACCGCCACCAGGAGGCAGTCAGTCACCTACCAGGGGGCAGTCAGCTCACCGCCACCAGGGGGCAGTCAACTCACCGCCACCAGAAGGCAGTCAGCTCACCGCCACCAGAGGGCAGTCAACTCACCACCACCAGGAGGCAGTCAGCTAACTGCCACCAGGGGGCAGTCAGCACACTGCCACCAGGGGGCAGTCAGCTAACTGCCACCAGGGGGCAGTCAGCACACCGCCACCAGGGGGCAGTCAACTCACGGCCACCAGGGGGCAGTCAACTCACCGCCACCAGGGGGCAGTCAGCTCACCGCCACCAGGGGGCAGTCAGCTCACCGCCACCAGGGGGCAGTCAACTCACCGCCATCCGAGGTGCATCAACTGACCGCCACCAGGGGGCAGTCAGCTCACCGCCACCAGGGGGCAGTCAGCTCACCGCCACCAGGGGGCAGTCAGCTCACCACTACCAGGGGGCAGTCAGCTCACCACCACCAGGGGGCAGTCAGCTCACCGCCACCAGGGGGCAGTCAGCTCACCGCCACCAGGAGGCAGTCAGCTCACCGCCACCAGGGGGCAGTCAGCTCACCACCACCAGGAGGCAGTCAGCTCACCGCCACCAGGAGGCAGTCAACTCACCTCCACCAGGGGGCAGTCAGCTCACCGCCAACAGGGGGCAGTCAGCTCACCGGCACCAGGGGGCAGTCAACTCATCGCCACCAGGAGGCAGTCAGCTCACCACCACCAGGAGGCAGTCATTTGAGAGAATGCTGGATAGACATTAAAGAGGACACTCACAATTATATGACTTCAAGGCTCCGTTGACCTCAATATATGTGCAAAAAATAGGGTTTTCTTTACCATAGCGAGCTGGCATTCCAGGCCCAATGGCCTAGATCAGCCAGAAGAGGATCTGTAAGTTAATCTGTAAGTTAATGTATGTGGAACAGTTACAGTATCAGACAAATCATGTATGTGGTACAGCTACAGTACCAGACACATCATGTATGTGGTACAGTTAGAGTACCAGACACTGTGTATGTAGTACAGTTACAGTATCAGACACACCATGTATGTGGTACAGGTACAGTATCAGACACACCGTGCATGTGGTACAGTTACAGTCTCAGACACACCATGTCTGTGGTACAGTTACAGTGTCAGACACACCGTGTATCTGGTACAGTTACAGCCGTCTCAGACACACCATGTATGTGGCATAGTTACAGTATCGTACACACCTTATATGTGGTACAGTTACAGTACCAGATACCCTGTGTATGTGGTACACTTACAGTACCAGACACACACCGTTATGTGATACAGTTACATTACCAGACACACCGTGTATGTGGTATAGTTACAGTACCAGACACACCGTCTATGTGTTATAGTTACAGTCCCAGATACACTGTGTATATATTACAGGTACAGTACCAGGCACACCATGTATGTGGTTCAGTTCCAGTACCAGACAACATCGTGTATGTGGTACAGTTACAGTATCAGACACACCGTGTATGTGGTACAGTTACAGTACCAGGCACACCAGGGATATGGTACAGTCACATTACCAGACACATACTGTATATGGTACATTTACAGTACCAGACATATCTATGTGGTTCAGTTCCAGTACCAGACACACCATGTATGTGGTACAGTTAGTGTCAGACACATTGTGTATGTAGTACAGTTACAGTGTCAGACACACCATGTGTGCGGGGTACAGTTACAGTACCAGGCACACTGTGTATGTGGTACAGTCACAGTACCAGACACATACTGTATGGGGTACAGTCACAGTACCAGACACCCATGTATGTGGTACAGTTACAGTACCAGATACACTGTGTATGTCGAACAGTTACAGTACCAGACACCATGTATGTGGTACAGTTACAGTATCAGACACATTGTGTATGTGGTACAGTCACAGTACTTGACACACCATGTATGTGCTACAGTTACAGTATCAGACACATTGTGTATGTGGTAAAGGTACAGTCTCAGACACCATGTGTGTGGTACAGTTATAGTACCAGACACACCATGGATGTGGTAGTCACAGTACTAGACACACCATGTATGTGGTACAGTTACAGTACCGGACACACCATGTATGTGGTACAGTTACAGTATCAGATACACTGTGTATGTGGAACAGTTACAGTACCAGACACACCATGTATGTGGTACAATTACAGTATCAGACACATTGTGTATGTGGTAAAGTTACAGTGTCAGACACACCATGTATGTGGTACAGTTACAGTACCAGATACACTGTATGTGGTACAGTCACAATACACCACAACACACTGTGTATGTGGTAGTCACAGTACCAGACACACTGTGTATGTGGTACAGTTACAGTACCAGATACACTGTGTATGTGGTACAGTTACATGTGGTACGGCGGTACGGCTCACCTGGGTACTAAAGGTGGTCTGGAACTCGCCGCTCGGCGTCGTGCCGCGCGGGTCCGCCCCGCCCGGTTTCCGGCAAGCCACACTCAGCTTCTCCTGCAACCTGAGCGTGGAAGTAGGTCACTAGGTCAGTCAAGCATGCCGGTCACCAGTGTAATGGGGCTGTCACACTACGACGTTTCGGGCCAACGCGGGTCGACGCATGCCGACGTTTTGGGTTTTTGGTCGAAACGTCGGTACACGTCCGGTACGTTACCGGCGCGTTACCAGCGCGTTACCGGCTCGTCGGTACACGTTGAGGGATAGCAACGTGTGAATGGACACGTCGGCGCGCGCCGACGCGCGCCAACGTGTTGGATCGCGCGTTACCGGCGCGTTGGCAGGACGTCAACACACGTTACCAGCGCGTTGGAGGAACGTTGCTCGCACGTTGCTGTGTGTGTCTGTGTGTGTGTGTCTGTATCTGTGTGTGTGTGTGTGTCTGTGTCTGTGTGTGTCTGTGTGTCTGTGTGTGTCTCTCTGTGTCTGTGTGTGTGTCTCTGTGTCTCTGTGTGTGTATCTGTGTGTCTCAGTGTGTGTGTCTGTGTGTGTGTCTCTGTGTCTGTGTGTGTCTCTCTCTGTGTTTGTGTGTGTGTCTCTGTGTGTTTGTGTGTGTGTCTCTGTGTTTGTGTGTGTGTGTCTCTGTCTGTGTCTCTGTGTGTGTGTCTCTGTGTCTTTGTGTCTGTGTGTATATGTGTCTGTGTGTGTGTCTCTGTGTCTCTGTGTGTGTGTCTCTGTGTCTCAGTGTGTGTGTCTGTGTGTGTCTCTGTGTCTATGTGTGTCTCTGTGTCTATGTGTGTGTCTCTGTGTCTATGTGTGTGTCTGTGTCTCTGTGTGTGTCTGTGTGTGTCTGTGTCTGTGTCTCTGTGTTTCTGTGTGTGTATCTCTGTGTCTGTGTGTGTGTCTCTGTGTTTATGTCACTGTGTCTCAGTTTGTGTGTCTCTGTGTCTGTGTGTGTGCCTCTGTGTCTGTGTGTGTGCCTCTGTCTATGTGTGTGTGTCTGTGTCTCTGTGTGTGTCTCTATGTCTGTGTCTCTATGTCTGTGTCTCTGTATCTGTGTCTCTGTTTCTGTGTGTGTATCTCTGTGTCTCTGTGTATGTGTGTGTGTCTCTGTGTCTCTGTTTCTGTCACTGTGTCTCAGTGTGTGTGTCTATGTGTCTGTGTGTGTCTCTGTGTCTCTGTGTATGTCTCTGTGTCTAAGTGTGTGTGTCTCTGTTTCTGCCTCTGTCTCAGTGTATGTATCTCTGTGTCTGTGTGTATGTCTGTGTGTCTGTGTGTGTGTCTCTGTGGCTGGGTGTGTCTGTGTGTGTGTCTGTGTGTGTCTCTGTGTGTTTCTGTGTCTGTGTGTGTCTGTGTGTGTCTGTGTGTGTCTCTGTATGTGTGTCTCTGTGTGTGTGACTCTGTGTCTGTGTGTGTGTCTCTATGTGTGTGTATGTGTCTGTGTGTGTGTCTCTGAGATACTTTACTGTCAGCCCCCTCGCCCCTGTCGTATGCTTTGTACGACCGTGAAAATGCTGACAACTTTGGACGGCCCCTAACCTGACTGCTTGTATGAGTGATCTTCATTATCGGTTCCAGGCCTGCATGACGTCAGAATGAGATACCATGTCTGCTTATCTTGCATGATCCACTACGTTTCAATTTGCTACATTACATGCAATTGAGTTTTTGTTTATTTGTTTATTTTTTAAACCTGCGTAGTCTGATGAAAGCATCAAATTTCCAAATGCAAAACGCTTACCTAGATTTGAATGTACATGTGCAACTCAAGCCCTGGTCACATACACGTTACTGAACGTAGTTGAACGTAGGATAGATTAAAGTGGGTCAAACGTGGTATAAGTATGCTAAACTATGGCGAAAAACGTTAAGGTACGGCAGGTTTTGGTACGGATAAATACGTTACGGAACGGATGCCGGTATGTTCAACTACTTCAACTACGTCCAACCACGTTCACCTACGTTCAACCACGTCCAAGTACGTTCAACTACATCCACGTATGTTCAACTATGTTCAACTACGTCCAAGGATGTCCAAGTACACTAAAGTATGCCACTAGAGTATGCTAGAGTACATTAGAGTACACTAGAGTACATTAAGAGTATGATGACTTCGTCAAAGTATGTTAGCCTCTAACGTATCGCTCTTTTGAACATGTCCAAAGATTAAATCGGAACTCACAGCCCACCCACTTTATTACCAAGTTAGCATGACAGAGAAGTATGGATGCCGGTATGTTCAACTATGTTCAACTATGTTCACTACGTTCAACTACTTTCAACTACATTAGCCTCCACTAAGTTCAACTACATCCACTAACGTGTATGTGACCAGGCCTTTAGATACTTGTTCACTTCTGAAACATTTGGTGCTACATAGAAGGGTGTATTTTTAATACAGCCTGTTACTGCTGAAGCTTATGGGGCCAGAATGTTGACAGGCACACCAAAATCAATGCTGTATGTCTACACTTCAAATAAGTTAGTCAATTTAAAGCAAAATCACTTCAAACTTACAGTAGCGTAGAATATACTGATCAACGTAATATATTTATTTAAGAAAATGCCAAACCCAAAACAATCGGACTATGCAACTTTAATGCTATATCCTTGTTTGTATTTCTTCTCATGAATGTTTGCATTTGTAAGACTTGTAAGACCAGTTAGATTGTTCTTCATGTCATTTCCCAGTTAGTGGCATTATTCATGTCATTTATCAGTTAGTGGTGTTTATTCATGTCATTTACCAGTTAGTAGTAGTATTTACATCATTTACCAGTTATGCTATCATTCATGTCATGTACCAGTTAGCCATGTGTGTTACTCATGTCATTTACCAGTTAGCCATGTGTGTTACTCATGTCATTTACCAGTAAGTTGTGTGTGTTACTCATGTCATTTACCAGTTAGTTGTGTGTGTTACTCATGCCATTTACAGTTAGTCATGGGTGTTACTCATGTCATTTACCAGTCAGTTGTGTGTTACTCATGTGTGTTACTCATGTCATTTACCAGTTAGTATTGTGTGTTACTCATGTCATTTACCAGTTAGGCATGTGTGTTACTCATGCCATTTACCAGTTAGTCGTGGGTGTTACTCATGCCATTTACCAGTTAGTCATATATGTTACTCATGTCATCTACCAGTTAGTTGTGTGTGTTACTCATGTCATTTCCCAGTTAGCTGTGTGTTACTCATGTCATTTACCAGTTAGTCATGATTCTGTGTCACTTATGTCATTTACCAGTTAGTCATATGTGTTACTCATGCCATTTACCACTTAGTCGTGTGTGTTGCTCATGTGATTTACTAGTTAGCCGTGCATGTTACTCATGTAATTTACCAGTTAGTTGTGTGTGTTACTCATGTCATTTACCAGTTAGTCATGTGTGTTACTCATGTCATTTACCAGGTAGTCATGTGCATTACTCATGTCATTTACCAGTTAGTTGTGTGCGTTACTCATGTCATTTACCAGTTAGGCATGTGTGTTACTCATGCCATTTACCAGTTAGTCGTGGGTGTTACTCATGTCATTTACCAGTTAGTCATGTGTTACTCATGTCATTTACCAGTTAGTCATGTGTGTTACTCATGTCATTTACCAGTTAGCCATGGGTGTTACTTATGTAATTTACCAGTTAGTTGTGTGTGTTACTCATGTCATTTACCAGTTAGTCATGTGTGTTACTCATATCATTTACCAGTTAGTTGTGTGTGTTACTCATGCCATTTACCAGTTAGTCATGTGTGTTACTCATGTCATTTACCAGTTAGTTGAGCTTCAGTAAGAATTAACTGTAGATGTGGTGGTTCCAATGCGCAATGATTATCTACATTGGCCCAAATTTGAAAAATTGAGCATGACAGTGCAAACAAACCAACAACAAAAACCAACAAGATGGCAGCCACAGAATGCTCTCAAATCGACATTTACAGCCTTATTAATCCACATAATTTAATCAATTCTTCACTCAAAAATAGCCGGCTATGATAGACGAGCATTGGAACCATATATTTAGCATATTAAATTGTGAATCCATAACCTAGCCTTCAGACACTTTTTCAATGGGGTTGTCTAGCAGCCCTGTCACATAGAGAGAGAATTGGGTGGTTTGTAACCTTTACCGGTACTGGCTGCAAAGATTGCAGCATTAGGTATCGGCACCGATAAATCAGTCTCGAGACAACAAAAGATGCAGACTTTCATGGAGGGGAGGAGAGGAGGGACAGGAAAGCGGGGTTTCCAGCAAAGAAGAAAGTGCAGCAGTGAAAGGAAGGGCGCCACACAAGGAAACTCTCTCTCCTAGTCTGGGGGAGAAGTGGCAAGCTTGGGCGAAAAAAGAAGAGGGTAGTCTGAAGGAAAGAGAAGTGAGCAGATTTGAATCAAAGAATCATGACTCCTAGCTCTGTGGTGACAAGTCGGTGAGTAGAAGTCATGAGCGTAATAGAGGTTAGAAGGTGAAAAGCCAACTGGGCCTCCCCATGCAGTATTTTCTGAGATCAAACCAGGAGGCGGCCGCCAGCTTGAGAGGAGATAGAAGAGAGTGGATGAAGCGGGGTCTGAACAGAAAGTACCCTGACACAGAGACAGCGTTGTTGGAGCAACCAGCACCTGATACGCTACTCACTTTGCGCTCCAAGGCGAGGCTGCAAACTTCTCACTCAGGTGCATGGCCAGCTTGTCGTCCATCTGCTCATCCGTCTCCAGTTGAAGGCTGAGTGACTCATCATTCTCTGCCAAATAGGACTTAGTTTGAGGGTCATTCTCAGACGCGATGGTCGAATGATTGGAGCGTCTGCCTCCCGTTCTGGTAGGTCGTGAGATTCGAGCTCACGGGTTCGAACCTTGGCCGAGTCAAACCAATGACTTAAATATTTATACTTGTTGCTAGCTAGCCTGGCACTCGGCATTACTACTAATACTAGGATCGGGCAAGGAGCAGTGGAATGAGGAAGACCAATTGTCCACGATTGAAATTTCCCCTGCTTAATCAACTAATGTACCCCCTACCCCAAACAAAAATTCTCTAAAACTGGGCACCCAATATTTGATTTCCAAGTTACAATTGTGATAAAAAAAAAAAAATTATTGTTGGGAGCAATTCAAATAATTATTGTTGCCTGTATTGTTTGTGTTAAGTATGTTAGCAATGCTAAATGTATTTAATCTATCCCACAAAGTGTATCAAAAGTATGCTTGCATGATTTTGTGCTAAAAAGAAAATCTGAAAATCTACACATCGACACCATTCATTCACCCGAACTTTTAAAAAACCTTTCTCTTCATTTTTTTCTTGTAATTGTTTACTATAATCAATCAAATCGTCCATCTCATAGCTACTAGAACACTGATCAGCCATGTCACAGCTACTAGAACACAGAACAGCCATGTCACAGCTACTAGAACACCGAACAGCCATCTCACAGCTACTGGAACACTGAACAGCCATCTCACAGCAACTAGAACACTGAACAACCACATCACAGCTACTGGAACACCCAACAGCCATCGCACAGCTACTGGAACACTGAACAACCATGTCACAGCTACTAGAACACTGAACAGCCATCTAACAGCTACTGGAACAGTGAACAGCCATCTCACAGGTACTAGAACACTGAACAACCATATCACAGCTACTAGAACACCGAACAGCCATCGCACAGCTACTAGAACACTGAACAACCATATCACAGCCACCAGAACACCAAACAGCCATCTCACAGCTACTACAAAACAGAACAGCCATCTCACAGCCACTAGAACACCGAACAGCCATTTCACAGCTACTAGAACACCGAACAACTATCTTACAGTTACTAGAACACAGAGCAACCATCTCACAGCTACTAGAACATAGAACAGCCCTCTCAGAGCTACTAGAACACAGAACAGCCGTCTTACAGCTACTAGAACACAGAACAACCATCTCACAGCTACTAGAACACAGAACAGCCATCTCACAGCCACTAGAACACCGAACAGCCATTTCACAGCTACTAGAACACCGAACAACTATCTTACAGTTACTAGAACACAGAGCAACCATCTCACAGCTACTAGAACACAGAACAGCCCTCTCACAGCTACTAGAACACAGAACAGCCGTCTTACAGCTACTAGAACACAGAACAACCATCTCACAGCTACTAGAAAACAGAACAGCCATCTCACAGCCACTAGAACACCGAACAGCCATTTCACAGCTACTAGAAGACAGAACAACTATCTTACAGCTACTAGACCACAGAACAGCCGTCTCACGGTTACTAGAACACCGAACAACCATTGCACAGCTACTGGAACACTGAACAGCCATCGCACAGCAACTACAACACCAAACAACTATCTTACAGCTACTAGAACACTGAACTGCTATCTTACAGCTACTAGAACACCGAACAACTAACTATCTTACAGCTACTAGAACACCGAACAACTATCTTACAGCTACTAGAACACAGAAGCCCCATTTCACAGTACATACTGTGAGACCAACACCAAACAGACACTAAGGCCACCTGTAACTCCAATAAGTACACACACAGCATAGCAACACACACGCATACACACGTACACACACCAATACTGACGCCCAAGGAGCACTTGGCTCTGCCACATACCTGAGATTATCTTGCTTCGCTGCACGGCCGTCGAGTCACCGTTGATGATGTCCAAGAAGAAGTCAGCAGGGTTGTCATGGTTATCACACTGGTAACCTGAAAGGTACTGTATATGGAACACACACATGGTACACACACGGTACACACAGGTTGTACAGGGTTGTCATGGTTATCACATTGGTAACCTGAAAGGTACCGTATATGTTACACACACATGGTACACACACGGTACACACAGGTTGTACAGGGTTGTCATGGTTATCACATTGGTAACCTGAAAGGTACCGTACATGGTACACACATGGTACACACATGGTACACAGGCTTACAGGGTTGTCATGGTTATCACACTGGTAACCTGAAAGGTACCGTATATGGTACACACACATGGTACACACACGGTACACACAGGTTGTACAGGGTTGTCATGGTTATCACATTGGTAACCTGAAAGGTACCGTATATCGTACACACATGGTACACACACGGTACACAGGCTTACAAGGTTGTCATGGTTATCACACTGGTAACCTGAAAGGTACCGTATATGGTACACACACATGGTACACACACGGTACACACAGGTTGTACAGGGTTATCACATTGGTAACCTGAAAGGTACCGTATATCATACACACATGGTACACACACGGTACACATGCTTACAGGGTTGTCATGGTTATCACACTGGTAACCTGAAAGGTACCGTATATGGTACACACACGGTACACATAGGCTACACTGGGTTGTCATGGTTATCACACTGGTAACCTGGAAGGTACCATATATGGTACACACACATGGCACACACAAGGTATACACAGGCTGCACAGGGTTGTCATGGTTATCACAACGGTAACCTGAAAGGTACGGTATATGGTACACAGACATGGTACACACACGGTACACACACGGTACACACAGGCGGCACAGGGTTGTCATGGTTATCACACTGGTAACCTGAAAGGTACTGTGTATGGTCTACACTCATTGTACACACGCGGTACACACAGGCTGCACAGCATTGTCATGGTTATTGCACTGGTAACCTGAAAGGTACTGTATATGGTCTGCACACATTGTTCACACGGTAAACACAGGCTGCACAGTGTTGTCATGGTTATCACACTTGTAACCTGAAAGGTACCGTATATGGCTCACACATGGTACACACACAGTACACACAGGCTGCACAGGGTTGTCATGGTTATCACACTGGTATCCTGAAAGGTCCCGTTTTTGGTACACACACATGGTACACACATGGTCACACAGGCTGCACAGGGTTGGAATGGTTATCATACTGGTAACCTATATGGTACACACACGGTACACACACGGTACACACAGGCTGCAAGGGTTGTAATGGTTATCACACTGGTAACCTGAAAGGTACCGAATATGGTACACACAGTACACACACGGTACACACAGGCTCTGCACAGGATTGTCATGGTTATCACACTGATAAGCTGAAAGGTACCGTATATGGTACACATACATGGTATACACACGGTACACACAGGCTACACAGGGTTGTCAATGTTATCACACTGGTAACCTGAAAGGTACTGTATATGGTCTACACTCATTGTACACACGCGGTAAACACAGGCTGCACAGGGTTGTCATGGTTATCGCACTGGTCACCTGAAAGGTACCGTATATGGTATTATACACATGCTGCACAGAGGGTACACACAGGGTACATACATGGTACACACAGGGTACATACAGGGTTCACACATGGTACACACTTGGTACACAAGGATGCACAGATGGTACACACAGTGGTACACACAGGGTGACATAGGATACACACACGGTACACAGGGTACACACTGGATACACACATGGTATACATAAGGTGCACACTGAGTACACACAGTGTAGACACATGGTACACACAGGGTACACACAGGTTACACATGTGGTACACACAGCATACATAGAGACTACACACATGGTCCACACAGAATACACACTGGGTACACACAGGGTACACAAGGGTACACACATAATATACACAGAGTAAACACAAAGTACACACAAGGTATAAACCACCTACATACTGGTCACAAACAAGGTACACACACGGTACACACATGGTCCACCCTGAATACACACAGGATACCTACAGGGTACACACCAGGTACACACTGGCCACACAGTGTACACACATGGCACGTACATGGTACACACATGGTACACACAAGGTACACACAGGTTATACACATGGTACACACATGGTGCACACATGGTACATACATGGTACACATAGGGTACACACAGGTGACATACAGTGTACACACTGAGTACACACATTGTACATACAGGGTACACACATGGTACACACATGGTACACACTGGTACACACATGGTACACAAGGGTACAACCAGGATACACACAAATTAAACACAGGGCACACAGAGTAAACACAGGGCACACAGAATAAACACAGTGTAAAGTCGACTGCTGGCATCTGTGGTTGTGTAGGAAGGCTTTATGAAATCAAAACAGGCAAGAAGAGAAAGGAAGAGTATAAAGAATGAAAGTAGAGTGAGAGATTGTACCCTCAGGTTTATTATTATATAGTGGCACATGGATCTGGTATGGCATACCACCTGACCATTATCTCCAATCAGCAACAAGCATTTATAGTTCCACCAATGAACAGTAAGCATTCTTGGGTCACCATGACTACTGTGATCTACCCACCACCACCATGCCGTGTGGCTGCTTGTCCTGCACCTGCCTGAGCTGTGTGTGTGGTGATCCGTGATTAACAGTTGGGGGGAGGGGGTAGTGAGTAGAGCTCTTGAGGTCCTTACACACTATCAATATCACCATTATAGACTATTTGCATTCCCCACCAATGCGTTTTATCGGAATATTTTACAACAGGGCACACAGAGTACACAGAGGGTACAAACAGGCTACATAAGGGTATACACAGGGTACACACATGGTGCACACATGGTGCACAAGGGTACACATGGTACATAGATAGTACACAGAAGGTACGCAGGGTACACACATAGTGCAAACATGGGCCACACAGGATATACACAAGGTACACACAGAGTACACACTGGGTACAGACAGAGTACACACAGGGTACACACAGAGTACACACAGAGTACACACATGGTGCACACAGAATACAACAGGATATACAGAGTATACATAAGGTACATACCAGGTACACACTGGGCACAAACAGGGTACACGCAGAGTACTCACATGGTACACACATGGTACACATATGATACACACATGGTACACACATGGTACACACATGACACACACGGGGTACACACATTACACACACGGGGCATACATATGGTACACAGAGTACATACAGGGTACACACATGGTACACACAGGGTACACACATGGTACACACAGGGTTCACACTGGGTGCATACTGGGTACACACCGGGTACACACATGCTACACAAGGTACATACACATATGTGTACCCTATGCGTACCAAATGGTACGCATAGGGTACACACAGGGTAGACACAGAACGCACACAGGGTACACACAGGGCACACACATGCTGCACACTGACTGCACAGTCTGTTCTGTGTAGTATACACACATGCTGGACACATGCTGCACATGTTAGATTGTTACACAGTCTATACAGGGTATATTACCTTAGATGTTGCTAGGACGTAAAAAAAACAAAAAAAAACAGTCTATATAGGCTATGCAGGCTATACTGTCTATACACACGCTGAACACAGTGTCAGGATAATGTGACTGAGTGGGATGTCGGGTCATGGTGTTGGCGGCTGATTTCCCTGTGGGGCAGCACTATGAATAAAGTCACCACGAGTGAGCACTGTCACAAGTTGGTACCCGTCCTGATATGACCCATAGATGTTGCAAGGACGTAAAACTCCAACAACCAACCTAGTATGTGACAGTCGCCGACTGGGGCGTCTACGTACCTATAGACGAGAAGTACTCCAGTGCCTGGTCCGATGGGCCCTGGTACACCACGTGACCACGGGAGAGCAGCACCAGTCTGTTGAACAGTCGAAAGATACCGTAGCGAGGTTGGTGAATCGAAAAGATGATGGTCCTTCCCTGCCGTCCAAGTCTAAAAGTAAATAAAACAAAAATCTTACTTCTCCTTTCACAGACTCGCGGCAACCAGCCGGAAGGGAGTTTTGAGGGCAGAGAAGATGTTGGT
This sequence comes from Branchipolynoe longqiensis, assembly GCA_030323885.1. Taxonomy (NCBI): domain Eukaryota; kingdom Metazoa; phylum Annelida; class Polychaeta; order Phyllodocida; family Polynoidae; genus Branchipolynoe; species Branchipolynoe longqiensis. The sequence continues at coordinate 65,319,073 of CM059192.1, read as the reverse complement.
TGTTGGAGTTTTACGTCCTGGCAACATCTAAGGTTGTGTCAGGATGGGTACTGATTTGTGACAGTGCGTATTCATGACAACTTTATTGTGCTGCCTCACTGGGAAATCAGGCCGCTGGCACCATGACCCAATATCCCACTCAGTCACATTATCCGGACACTGAGCTAACGAGTCCTTGCCCTATCTTATTAATGCCGAGCACCAGGCTAAGAAGCGACAAGTATCAATTTGATAACCTGACCATTATCTCCAATCAGCAGTTTGACTCGACTGGGAATCAAATGCCCTACCGACACATGGGAAGCCTGTGTGTGCTCTGCCGATTCGGTCACCGCGTCTTGTGGGACGCAGTGATCAGAGGGCACACGCAGTTTCCGGTTCACTTAGTGCATACACACTTGAACGGGACCCAACTGAACAGAACACATTTGAACAAGACCTAATTGAACACGACCTAACTAAACAAGATACACCTGCACAAGGCTCACCTGAGCGGGACACACCTGAACAAGACAGATGAACAAGACACACCTGGAAGGGCCCAACTGAACAGGACCCACCTGAATAAGACTCACCTGAACAGGACCCACCTGAGCAGGACCCACCTGAACAGGACCCACCTGAACAGGACCCACCTGATCAGGACTCACCTGAGCAGGGCTCACCTGAACAGGACCCAACTGAACAGCACCCAACTGAACAGGACCCACCTGAACAGCACCCAACTGAACAGGACCCAACTGAACAGGACCCACCTGAGCAGGACCAACCTTAACAGGACCCACCTGAGCAGGACCAACCTGAACAGGACCCACCTGAACAGGACCCAACTGAACAGGACCCAACTGAACAGGACCCACCTGAGCAGGACCAACCTGAACAGGACCCACCTGAGCAGGACCAACCTGAACAGGACCCACCTGAACAGGACCCAACTGAACAGGACCCAACTGAACAGGACCCACCTGAGCAGGACCAACCTGAACAGGACCCACCAGGGCCCATATGCATGACGCGGGGGTAGCGCTCTACCTCTCGGGGTAGTGGGGATTTCCGGGGTAGCGGCGAAAAGTTGCTATGCATGTGTCCGGGGTAAGGATACCCCGGGGGGTAAAAGTTGGGTAAGCTACCCCTACCCAGTAGCAGGTATAAGGCAGGTCTGTGTCTGTGTCTGTGTCTCTCTGTCTGTGTCTCTGTCTGTGTCTCTGTGTCTCTCTCTGTATGTGTCTCTGTCTGTGTCTCTCTGTCTGTGCCTGTGTCTCTGTGTCTGTCTCTGTATGTGTCTCTCTGTCTGTGTCTCTGTGTCTGTGTCTCTGTGTCTGTGTCTCTGTCTGTGTCTCTGTCTGTGTCTCTCTGTCTGTGTCTCTGTGTCTGTGTCTCTGTCTGTGTATGTGTCTCTGTCTGTGTCTCTGTGTCTGTCTGTGTCTCTGTGTATGTGTCTCTGTCTGTGTCTGTCTCTTTATGTGTCTCTGTCTGTGTCTCTCTGTGTCTCTGTGTCTCTGTGTCTGTCTCTGTATGTGTCTCTGTCTGTGTCTCTCTGTATGTATCTCTGTCTGTGTCTCTGTGTCTGTGTCTCTGTGTCTGTGTCTCTGTGTCTGTGTCTCTGTCTGTGTATCTGTGTCTGTGTCTGTGTCTCTGTCTGTGTCTCTGTCTGTGTCTCTGTCTCTCTCTGTGTCTCTGTGTGTGTCTCTGTGTATGTGTGCATGTCTCTGTGTATCTGTGTGTGTCTATGTGTCTCTGTGTGTGTGTCTGTGTGTGTGTCTCAGAGAGAGAGAGACAGAGGCACAGACAGAGACAGACGAAGACACAGACATAGACACAGACAGAGACACAGACAGAGACATGGACAGCGACACAGACAGATACACATACAGAGACTGACACAGAGACAGAGACACAGACACGGAGACACAGACAGAGACACAGACACAAACAGAGACACAGACACAGACACATACAGAGACAGACGCAGACACAGACAGAGACACCGACAGAGACACAGAGACACAGACAGAGACACATACAGAGACAGACACAGAGACACAGACAGAGACACAGACAGAGACACATACAGAGACACAGAGACACAGACAGAGACACATACAGAGACACAGAGACACAGACAGAGACACATACAGAGACAGACACAGAGACACAGACAGAGACACAGACAGAGACACATACAGAGACACAGACAGAGACACAGAGATGCATACAGAGACAGACACAGAGACACAGAGAGAGACACAGACAGAGACACATACAGAGACAGACACAGACACAGACACAGACAGAGACACAGACACAGAGACACAGACAGAGACAGAGACAGAGACAGAGACAGAGACACAGAGACACAGCCAGAGACACAGACTCGACGCTTTAATTTTATTTTCAACGCTGACGGGTCGCCGGTGAGAAACGTCGTAGTGTGAAAAGGCCATTACTGGCGGCGGCGGCGGTTTGTTTACTGTAGGTTCGTCGATTCGAAAATATAGCTATTAATATCGCCGCCAATGGGGCGGGAGCCTTAATAACGTTTCGAATTTAGGGTTAAATTGATCAAATTTCACTTATTGGGTATGTAATTCTGTTAAATATGATCGCATTTAATATATTTGAGCCTAATATATGGCTACAAACGCAGAGGGATTTCCCAAATCTATAAATAACTGCTAGGGTACCTACCTCCTCGCCGATTTGGCCTCATGCATACCCCATGACCCATTTCCTACCCCAGGCGATAGCTACCCCGAACTCGGTCCTTATCCCCGGGGGCGATAACTGACTCGTCATGCATACGGCCCCTGAGCAGGACCAACCTGAACAGGACCCACCTGAGCAGGACTCACCTGAACAGGACCCATCTGAACAGGACCCACCTGTTCACGACCCAACAGGGGCTGTATGCATGACGCGGGGGTAGCGCTCTACCTCTCGGGGTAGTGGGGATTTCCGGGGTAGGGGCGAAAAGTTGCTATGCATGTGACCGGGGTAAGGATACCCCGGGGGGTAAAAGTCGGGTAAGCTACCCCCACCCAGTAGCAGGTATAAGGGCTGGGGTAGGGACCGACTCGGGCCAAATCTATTGAATGCGATCATATTTAACAGAATTACATATGCAATAAGTGAAATTTTATCAATTAAACCCTAAATTGGAACCGTTATTAAGTCTACCGCCGCATTGGCGGCGATATTAATAGTGTCGAATCGACGAATGTAAAGTTAGCAAATTGCCGCCGCCGGCGCATGGATGTCGATATCCATACTGTCCATCGCCGCCACCGCCTCGACGTCGCTTTCCATATACCCCTGTCACACTACGACGTTTCTCGCCAACGCGCGGCGACGTGTGTCCTTTTTTGGTGAAACGTCTCTGTCTGTGTCTCTGTCTGTGTCTCTGTGTCTGTCTGTGTCTCTGTGTCTCTGTCTCTGTGTCTGTGTCTCTGTCTCTGTGTCTGTGTCTCTGTATGTGTCTCTGTGTCTGTCTGTGTCTGTGTCTGTGTCTGTGTCTCTGTGTCTGTGTCTCTGTCTGTGGCTCTGTGTCTGTCTCTGTATGTGTCTCTGTATGTGTCTCTGTCTGTGTCTCTGTGTCTGTGTGTCTGTCTGTGTCTGTCTCTGTCTGTGTATCTGTGTCTGTCTCTGTATGTGTCTCTGTCTGTGTCTCTGTTTGTATCTCTGTGTCTGTGTCTCTGTCTGTGTCTCTGTCTGTGTCTCTGTGTCTGTGTCTGTGTCTCTGTATGTGTCTCTGTCTGTGTCTCTGTCTGTGTGTGTGTCTCTGTCTGTGTCTCTCTGTCTGTCTCTGTATGTGTCTCTGTCTGTGTCTGTGTGTGTGTGTGTCTCTGTGTCTCAGAGAGAGAGAGACAGAGGCACAGACACAGACACAGACACAGACAGCCACAGACACAGACAGACGGAGACACAGACAGAGACACAGACACAGACACAGACACAGACAGAGACACAGACAGAGACACATACACAGAGACACAGACACAGAGACACAGACACAGAGACACAGACACAGACACAGACAGAGACACATACAGAGACACATACAGAGACAGACACAGAGACACAGACCGAGACACAGACACAGAGACACAGACACAGACACAGACACAGACACAGAGACACAGACACAAACACAGACACAGAGACACAGACACAGACAGAGACACATACAGAGACACATACAGAGACAGACACAGAGACAGAGACAGAGACACAGAGACACAGACAGAGACACAGACACAGAGACACAGAGAGAGACAGAGACACAGAGACACAGACAGAGACACAGACAGAGACACATACAGAGACAGACACAGAGACACAGACAGAGACACAGACACAGAGACACAGACCGAGACACAGAGACACAGACAGAGACACAGACAGAGACAGACACAGAGACACAGAGACACAGACAGAGACACAGACACAGAGACACAGACAGAGACACAGACACAGACACATACACAGACAGACACAGACAGAGACACAGACACAGAGACACAGACACAGACACAGAGACACAGACACAGAGACACAGACACACAGACACAGACAGAGACACAGACAGAGACACAGACACAGAGACACAAACAGAGACACAGACAGACACAGAGACACCGACACCGACACAGACACAGACACAGACACAGAGACACATACAGAGACACAGACAGAGACAGACACAGAGACACAGACAGAGACAGAGACACAGAGACAAAGACAGAGACACAGACAGAGACACAGACACAGAGACATACACAGACACAGACACAGACACAGACACAGAGACAGACAGAGACACAGCTACTGACACGCTGTGCCAACGTCCAATTTCCCCATATTTCCCCTAAAAGTTTAACGTTTCTCGACACTTTAATTATATTTTCAACGCTGACGGGTCGCCGGTGAGAAACATTGTAGTGTGACAGGGCCATTACTGGCGGCGGCGGCGGTTGCTTGCATTCGTCGATTCGAAAATATTAATATCGCTGCCGTTGCGGCGGCAGCATTAATATTGCTTCGAATTTAGGGTTAATTTCATGAAATATCAGTTATTGTGTATGTAATTCTGTTAAATATGGTCGCATTTAATAGATTTGAGCCTAATATATGGCTACAAACGCAGAGGGATTTCCCAAATTTATAAATAACTGCTAGGGTAACTACCTCCTCACCGCTTTGGCCTCATGCATACCCCATGACCCATTTCTAACCCCCGGAGGTAGCTACCCCGAACTCGGTCCTTACCCCCGGGGGCGATAACTAACTTGTCATGCATACGGGCCCTGAACAGGACCCACCTGCGCAGTACCCACCTGAACAGGACACACCTGAACAGGACACACCTGAGCAGGACCAACCTGAACAGGACACACCTGAACATGACTCCCCTGAACATGACCCAACTGAACAGGGCTCACCTGAACAGGACACAACTAAACAGGACACACCTAAACAGGATTCACTTGAACATGACTCACCTGAACAGGACACAACTAAACAGGACACACCTAAACAGGATTCACTTGAACATGACTCACCTGAACCGGACCCAACTGAACAGGACTCGCCTTAGCAGGACACACCTAAACAGGACTTACATGAACAAGACTTACCTGAACAGAAGACACCTGAGCAGGACTCAACTGAACAGGACACCTGAATATGACCCAACTGAACAGGACACCTGAATAGGACACACCTGAACAGGACTCACCTGAAAAGCAGCAGCATGACTGCGTTGGCCGTGCTGGCATCCAGGCCCGTCGTAGGCTCGTCTAGGAAGAGAACCTTCGGGGAGATGATCAGCTCCATGCCGATATTTGTTCGCTTCCGCTCTCCGCCCGAGACGCCCCTGATGAACTCATTCCCCACCTTGAAGCAGGCCAATCGGGAGTTTTACGTCCTGGCAACATCTAAGGTCATATCAGGACGGGTACCGACTTGTGACAGTACACACTCATGGTGGCTTGATAATGCTGCCCCACTTGGAGACCAGGCAACCAGCACCATGACCTGATATCTCACAGAGTCACATTATCCCGACACCGAGCCAACCAGTCCTTGCCTCATCCTAATAATGCAGAGCGCCAGGCTAGGAAACGACAAGTATCATTTTTATAAGTCATTGGTTTGACTCGACCGGGAATTGAACTCCCGATCTTCCGCACGGGAGGCCTGCACTCTACCAATTTGATTTTGATTCTTTGGCTATAAGGCAGTAGAATAGAGAGTAGCCTTGTAAATTACGTAATAATCGTCTACAAGCAGAATCTGCGCGTTAAGTGGTGGATCCTTTTGTCAGCTGCATAACACATGACTGGAGGGTCAACATGATCATCGTTGGCCTTGCTCCTGTCTCCTGGCACTGTCACACCCACACAAATCAACTTGTGGCACAGTGACACTTTCACCCTCAGAAGCCAGCTTGTGACAAAGTTACAGTCCCAGAAGCCAGGTTGTGACATTATGAGTCTCAGGAGTCAGAGTGCGGCATTGTGACAGTGTCCGAAGCCAGGTTGTGACAGACACTGTGACAGTCTCAGAAGCCAGGTTGTGACACTGTGACAGTATCCGAAGCCAGGTTGTGACAGACAATGTGACAGTCTCAGAAGCCAGGTTGTGACACTGTGACAGTATCCGAAGCCAGGTTGTGTCAGACAATGTGACAGTCTCAGAAACCAGGTTGTGACACGGTATTGGTAGCTGTTATCCTGTAAGACGGTACAAGCGCAAATGTGACGTCTCGCTCGTAGCCAACCCCAGCCAAGAGGTGGGTTACTGGGGTCGGATCATTTTGCACACGGCACGTGTATTTGTCGACTCCACTCGCGGTGTTCGATTTGAAATTCTGATGACTTGGATGACCAGAGTCGCCTGGGTCGTGTTAATCGATTACAGCCTACATGATTCAGCAGTGACAGGTTCTATTAAATTGACTTTGTGTTCCCCTGTATGTAGCAACAAATACTTAATAAGTGCACCGGTATCTAAGTTGGGTATGTAGATTCAAATCTAGATGATTGTTTTGCTTTTAAAAATGTGATGGTTTATCAGACTGCAATTCTAAGCCTCAGTTGTAGAAACCCTCAGACAAATGACACAAATGACAAGTCTCATATGACACAAATGACACAAGTCTCACATGACACACAAGACCTGACTCACATGACACACAAGACAAAAGGACACACACGACACACACGACACACATGACACACATGACACACGCAACACACATTATACACATGACACACACGACACACATGACACACACGACACACACGACACACATGACACACAGGATAACAAGACACAGGACACACATGACACACAAGACACACATGCACACAGGACACAGGACACACACGACACACACGACACACAGGATACACAAGACACACAGGACACACATAACACAGGACGCACAGGACACACAGGACACACAGAACACACAGGACACACAGGACACACATGACAAACAACACACCAAGCTACACAGGACACACAAGACATACATGCACACAGGGTACACAGGACACATGACATACAGGACACACACAGTGCACAAGCCACACAGGACACACAAGACACACAGGACACACGGGACACACGGGACACACATGACACACATGACACAAATAATACACATGACACAGAGGACACACATGACACACAAGACACACACGACACACACGACACACATGACAAAAATTACTCAAATGATGCAAATGATACAAGTGACAACAGTTACTGCCGACTGCTCACCCTGGAGTCGGCTACGTGCAGCAGTCCCAGCTCGGCCAGGCACTGCGTCACCCGGCTTTCCTTCTGCTGTGACGTCACGGAGCGCGGGAGACGCAGGTTGGCGGAGAACATGAGGTTTTCTCGCACCGTCAGCGTTCCCATCACCACGTCGTCCTGCAAGCAACAACACACTGTGTCAGCGGACCGACAAAGTGTAGCGCCACCCAGGTGGTGGACTTTTTCGTTTGTGTGTGATGGTTTACTTACCCTGTCCATAACGAGTAAAGCTAAGATTCCATATACGAGGTATGTGGATGCGAATGCGAATGCAAATGTGAATGCGAATGCAAATGCAAATGCAAATGCAAATGCAAATGCAAATGCAAATGCAAATGCAAATGCAAATGCAAATGCAAATGCAAATGCAAATGCAAATGCAAATGCAAATGCAAATGCAAATGCAAATGTGAATGCGAATGCGAATGCGGCAAAAAATCAAAAAGCATGTAAATGAACAGTGGTGCTTCCATGTGTCCGAATGCGAATACGAATGCAAATGCAAATGCAAATGCAAATGCGGCAAATGGATCGACCCATGGACCGATTGGTGCGAATGCGATTACTGCTGCGTTTGCCATAGAAAACAATGGTAACTTTGACTTTTCTTCACAAATTTGGAGCAAAAAAACCCCAAAATGGCATGGGTATCTTTTTTTTGTTTTTTTGTTTATTTAACGACCCCCCAACAGAAAGAATAAACATCGGCTATTGGGGGTTGGCATGGGTATTTATGCCACATACCACATTCGCATGTCGCATGTCGCATGTCGCATGCCGCATACCGCATGCCGCATACTGCGGATATGGAATCTTAGCTTAAGTCGCATTGCGGCTTGTTTTCATTGCTGAACAGCAAACTTGGGGTTAGTATGAGTAGTACAAACCAGGGGGCGCCACCGAGGCATTATATTTTTGTTTGTTTTGTTTGTTGTGTTACGTCCTAGCAACATCTAAGATCATATCAGGACGGGTACTGATTTGTGACAGTGCGCACTCATGGCGACTTTACAGTGCTGTCCCACTGGGAAGCCGTCGGCACCATGACCTGGTATCCCACTCAGTCACATTATCCTGACACTGAGCACACCAGTCCTTGGCCCGTCCTAATAATGCCGAGCACCTCGCTTGGAAGCGTCAAGTATCAATTTTTAAGTCATTGATTTGACTCAACCAGGGTTCGAACCGATGACCCCACGATCTACCAGCACGGGAGACGGACGCTCTAACTCATTCGGCCATTCCGTCTGGTTCTCTAGGCATACACGATGCCACGGCTTGGCCATATATGGGCATGTCCTAATTTCGCGAGAACGAGGCCACTTCCGGTTATAGGTAAACAAAGACTGATATCCTTGAGTTTGCCGGAACGCACAGTGCAAAGCATTAGTTTTATTCAAAATTAAGAGAAATCGAGAACCCTAACCATATCAATTTAATATAATCTTTTTGGTAAACATGTTTTCTATGTGTATTCCAATTAGTTTGTTTCTAGGTAGTGTAGTTTTAGAGATATTTAACGTTTTCTGTATGAAGATTGCTCACTGCCATTGACAATGCATTGCCGCGTTTGCGTTTGCCGGTACGCGCAGTGCAAACCGTTAGCTTTATTAAAAATTAATAGAAATCCAGAACCCTAACCTTATCAATTTAATATAATCCTTTTGTTAAACATGTTTTCTATCTGTATTCCAATTAATTTGTTTCTAGGTGGTGTAGTTTTAGAGATATTTAACGTTTTCTGTATGACGATTGCTCACTGCCATTGACAATGCATTGAGTTTGCCAGTACGCGCAGTGCAAAACGTTAGTTTTATTAAAAATTAATGGATATCCAGAACCCTAACCTTATCAATTTAATATAATCCTTTTGTTAAACATGTTTTCTATGTGTATTCCAATTAGTTTGTTTCTTGGTGGTGTGATTTTAGAGATATTTAACTTTTTCTGTATGAAGAATGCTGACTGCCACACTGGCGGTACTGCCAGGCCCATTGACAATTCCACGTGCGTTTGTTTACCTGCGAAAAGGAATTAGGTTAAGATGGCCGCGGAACCGTGGCATGGTGTATTATATACTTGGGGTTAGTATGAGTAGTACAAACCAGGTGGCGCCACCTAGGCATTATATATTCGGGGTTTGTGTGAGTAGTACACACCAGGGCATGTATGCGCCAATCGGGGTTAGGGCCTTAACCGCGGCTAAGGTATCCCCGCATAGCTAAATGTGAAAATTCGGTATGCACCAATCGGAGTTAGGGCTAACCGCCGACCATAGCCTCGGCTAAGCTAAACCATTTTCAAATCAGGTTTTACGTCTAGACGGGGCGGTTAGTGTGCGTGTGTGGCTCTCAATCTATTGAATGCGATCATATTTAACAGAATTACATATGCAATAAGTGACATTTTATCAATTTAACCCTAAATGCGAAGCGTTATTAAGGCTACTGCCGCATTGGCGGCGATATTAATAGTTATATTTTCGAATCGACGAACGTAAAGTAAACAAATCGCCGCCGCCGCCGCATCGACGTCGCTTTCCATACTGGCGGCGGCGGCGGTTTGTTTACTGTACGTTCGCCGATTCGAAAATATAACTATTAATATCGCCGCCAATGCGGCGTTAGCCTTAATAACGCTTCGAATTTATGGTTAAATTGATCAAATTTCACTTATTACGTATGTAATTCTGTTAAATATGATCGCATTCAATAGATTTGAGCCAAATATATGGGTAGAAACGCAGAGGGAATTCCCAAATCTATAAATAAACTCACGGTTAGCTATCCGCAGCGGCTAAAACATTGGTGCATACCGATTCACACATTTCTCAAACCCCCCGCTACCCTGAGGTAGCTATCCGCGGCTAGTGTCTTAACCCCGGCTAAGCCTAACCCCGATTCGTGCATATGGCCCCAGGTAGCTATCCGCGGCTAGTGTCTTAACTCCGGCTAAGCCTAACCCCGATTCGTGCATATTAGGCTCAAATCTATTGAATGCGATCATATTTAACAGAATTACATACGCAATAAGTGAAATTTTATCAATTTAACCCTAAATTCGAAGCGTTATTAAGGCTACCGCCGCATTGGCGATGATATTAATAGTTATATTTTCGAATCGGCGAACGTCCAGTAAACAAACCGCCGCCGCCGCCAGTATGGAAAGCGACGTCGATGCGGTGGCGGCGGCGATTTGTTTACTTTACGTTCGTCGATTCGAAAATATAACTATTAATATTGCGGCCAATGCGGCGGTAGCCTTAATAACGCTTCGCATTTAGGGTTAAATTGATAAAATTTCACTTGTTGCATATGTAATTCTGTTAAATATGATCGCATTCAATAGATTCAGAGCCACACATGCACACTAACCGCCCTGGCTAGACGTAAAACCTGATTTGAAAATGGTTTAGCTTAGCCGAGGCTACGGTCGGCGGTTAGCGCTGGCACCGATTGGTGCATACCGATTTCTCACGTTTAGCCGTGTGGAGCTAGCCAAACCGCGGTGAAGGCCCTAATCCCGATTCGTGCATACGGCCCCAGGTGGCGCCACCCAAGCGCACCACACACATATCTGTACCCCCCTCCACACACACACACCACCCCACACACACCACCCCCACACACACCACCCCCACACGACACATACATCCCACCCCCACACCACACTCAACATTCCATACCCCACACCACCCCCACACACACCACACACACACTAACCTGCACCACATATCCCACCATGCGCTTGAAGGTGGTGGGTGGCTTGAACCCGTTCATCAGGACTGTTCCCGTCAATCCTGTGGGGTCCTTTCGGGCAGCCATGATGTCGAGGAGCCTGAAGCACGCAAAACTAAAGTCAAGCTGGTTTTATTTAACCACGCCTCTAGAGCACATTCATCTTGTGTGTGGTGTGTGTAGTGTGTGTAGTGTGTGGGGGTGTGTGGGGTGGGATGTCAATTTAATAGAACCCGTTTCTTTAGAAGCCTGTGGTGTCAGAGTTTTGGAATACTTGCCAAAACTTATTTTACATGTTTGCACTGCACTTCAAATATCTCAGTTAGCAATTTAAAATAAAAGTTACTTCAAATTAAAGTAATGTAGAATATAACTATCAACTTAATATATGTATGTCAGAAAAATGGCAAACTCAAAGCCATCGGACTATGCAATATTAAGTGCGATCTGGAGGGTTAAAGCCAGGAAAGTACTTTGGTCTTGAAAATTGAATGCTTTCATCGAATTGTACACAACAACTTAACAGGACCGCCCTCCACCCCTACAACCCCCACCCCACCCCCACCCCACCCCCACCCCACCCCATCCCACTCTAGCATCACCCCATAACCCCCACCCCACCCCACCCCACCCAAGCATCACCCCCCATAACCCCCACCCCACCCCACCCCATCCTAGCATCACCCCCATAACCCCCACCCCACCCCTCGCACCATCCCACAACCCCCACTCCACCCTAGCATCACCATGATGCTGATTGGCTACATACGAGGTCTTTCCGCTTCCTGTGGCTCCCATGATGGCGTTCAGCCCGGGTTCGAAGACGCCGCTGTAAGAGAGCAGACACAAAGGCGAGGTTAGGAAATCAGCTCAACTTGGCACACTATCAATTAGGTAGCAACCACATTGTACAACTCAAGTCTTTTCACGGTGTGGACTGCGCCGCATTGTGAGAATATGTAGAGTGGTGAGATTATGTAGAGTGGTTAAACTGTTTAGAGTGGTGAGATTATGTAGAGTGGTGAGATTATGTAGAGTGGTTAAACTGTTTAGAGTGGTGAGATTATGTAGAGTGGTGAGATTATGTAGAGTGGTGAGATTATGTAGAGTGGCGAGATTATGTAGAGTGGTGAGATTATGTAGAGTGGTGAGATTATGTACAGTGGTGAGATTATGTACAGTGGTGAGATTATGTAGAGTGGTGAGATTATGTACAGTGGTGAGATTATGTAGAGTGGTAAGATTATGTAGAGTGGTAAGATTATGTACAGTGGTAAGATTATGTACAGTGGTGAGATTATGTACAGTGGTGAGACTAGAGGTGAGACTAGAGTTGAGCTTATGTAGACCGTTGTGACTATGTAGAGTGGTGAGATTATGTAGAGTGGTAAGATTATGTACAGGGGTGAGAGGTTGTAGAGTGGTGAGATTATGTAAAGTGGTGATGCTATGTAGAGTGTTGAGATTATTTAAATTAGTGACATTCCAGAATGGTGAGACTCTGTGGGAGTTGAGATTATGTAGAGTGGTGAGATTATATAAAGTGGTGAGATTATGTAGAGTCTTGTGACTATGTAGAGTGGTGAGATTATGTAGAGTGGTGAGACTATAGAGAGAGGTGAGATTATGTGGAGTGGTGAGATTATGTAGAGTGGTGAGACTGTAGAGTGGTGAGATTATGTAGAGTGGTGAGCTTATGTAGAGTGGTGAGGATATGTAGAGTAGTGACATTATGTAGAGTGGTGAAACTGTAGAGTGGTGAGATTGTGTAAAGTGGTGAGCTTATGTAGAGTGTTGTAACTATGTAGAGTGTTGTGACTAGGTAGAGTGGTGAGACTGTAGAGTGATGAGATTATGTAGAGTGGTGAGACTATGTAGAGTGGTGAGACTGTGCAGAGTGGTGAGATTATGTAGAGTGGTGAGATTGGGTAGAGTGGTGAGATTATGTACAGTGGTGAGATTATGTAAAGTGTTGAGATTATGCAAAGTGTTGAGATTATGCACAGTGGCGAGATTATGTAGAGTGGTGAGACTGTGCAGAGTGGTGAGATTATGTAGAGTGGTGAGACTGTGTAGAGTGGTGATATTATGTACAGTGGTGAGATTATGTAAAGTGGTGAGATTATGTACAGTTGTGAGATTATGTAGAGTGGTGAGACTGTGTAGAGTGGGAGGTTATATAGAGTGGAAGGATTATGTAGAGTGGTGAGATTATGTAGAGTGGTGAGACTATGTAGAGTGGTGAGACTGTGTGGCGTACTGTGACTATATAGAGTGGTGAGATTATGTAGAGTGGTGAGACTGTAGTGGTGAAATTATGTAGAGTGTTGAGATTATGTAAAGTGGTGAGACTGCATAGAGTGGTGAGATTAGGTAGTGGTGAGATTATGTAGAGTGGTGAGATTATGTAGAGTGGTGAGATTATGTACAGTGGTGAGATTATGTACAGTGGTGAGATTATGTACAGTGGTGAGACTGTGTAGAGTGGTGGGACTGCATAGAGTGGTGAAATTATGTAGAGTGGTGAGATTAGGTAGAGTGGTGAGATTATGTAAAGTGGTGAGACTGCATAGAGTGGTGAGATTATGTAGAGTGGTGAGATTAGGTAGAGTGGTGAGATTAGGTAGAGTGGTGAGATTAGGTAGAGTGGTGAGATTATGTACAGTGGTGAGACTAGAGTGGGAGGTTATGTAGAGTGGTGAGATTATATAGAATGGTGCGACTGTGTAGAGTGGCGAGATTATGTAGAGTGGTGAGATTATGTAGAGTGGTGAGATTATGTAGAGTGGTGAGACTGTAGAGTGGTGAGACTGTAGAGTGGTGAGCTTATGTGGAGTGGTGAGAATATGTAGAGTAGTGACATTATGTAGAGTGGTGCCAGTTTGTAGAGTGGTGCAACTGTGTAGAGTGGTGAGATTATGTAGAGTGGTGAGCTTATGTAGAGTGGTAACTATGTAGAGTGATGTGACTATGTAGAGTGGTGAGACTGTGTAGTGGTGAGATTATGTAGAGTGGTGAGATTATGTAGAGTGGTGAGACTATGCAGAGTGGTGAGATTATGTAGAGTGGTGAGACTGTGTAGAGTGGTGAGATTATGTAGAGTGGTGAGACTGTGTAGCGTGCTGTGACTATATAGAGTGGCGAGATTATGAAGAGTGGTGAGACTGTAGTGGTGAGATTATATAGAGTGTTGAGATTATGTAGAGTGTTGAGACGGTGTAGTGTGGTGAGATTATGTAGAGTGGTGAGATCATTTACAGTGGTGAGATCATGTAGAGGGGTGAGACTGTGTATAGTGGTGAGATTATGTTGAGTGGTGAGATTATGTAGAGTGGTGAGATTAGTAGAGTGGTGAGACTGTGTAAAGTGATGTGACTATGTAGAGTGGTGAGATTATGTAGAATGGTTAGACTGTGTAGAGTGGCAAGATTATGTAGAGTGGTCAGATTATGTAGAGTGGTTAGATTATGTAGAGTGGTCAGCCTATGACCAGTGTTGTCACTATGTAGATTGTTGTGACTGGTGAGAGTGTGTAGAGTGGTGAGAATATGTAGAATGGGGAGACTGTGTAAAGTGGTGAGATTATGTAGAGTGGTGTGATTAAGTAGAGTGGTGAGACTGTGTAGAGTGGTGAGATTATGTCCTAGAAACTGACATCAACCTGTCCTATATACTGACATCATCATGTCCTAGATACTGACATCAACCTGAGCTAGATGATGTCATTCCTGTCCTGGATACTGACCTCAACCTGTCCTATATACTGCCATTCCTGTCCTAGATACTGACAACCTGTCCTATATATTGCCATTCCTGTCCTAGATACTGACATCAACCTGTCCTATATAATGCCAGTCCTGTCCTAGATACTGACATCAACCTGTCCTATATACTGCCATTCCTGTCCTAAATACTGCCATCAGCCTGTCCTATATACTGACATCAGCCTGTTCTATATACTGACATCAACCTGTCCTATATACTGACATTACTGTCCTAGATACTGAGATCAACCAGTCCTATATACTGCCATTCCTGTCCTAGATACTGACATCGACCTGTCCTATATTCTGCCATTCCTGTCCTAGATACTGACAGCAACCTGTCCTAGATACTGACATCAACCTGTACTATATACTGCCATTCCTGTCCTAGATACTGACTTCAACCTGTCCTAGATACTGACATCAACCTGTCCTAGATACTGACATCAACCTGTCCTAGATATTGACATCAACCTGTCCTATATACTGCCATTCTTGTCCTAGATACTGAAATCAACCTGTCCCATATACTGACATCAACCTGTCCTAGATACTGCCATTCCTGTCCTAGATACTGACATCATCCTGTCCTAGATACTGACATCAACCTGACCTATATGCTGTCATTCCTGTCCTGGATACTGACATCAGCCTGTCCTAGATACTGCCATTCCTGTCCTAGATACTGACATCAACCTGTCCTATATACTGCCATTTCTGTCCTAGATACTGACCTCAACGTGTCACTAGACCTGGTGAGACACCTGTGCTAAGAACAGAAAGATCCAACTGTCGGCGCTTTGACAGAAGCGTAATAGCGATGAGCATAAAAGCTTGGAATAGCCAAAACAGTGCTCTAAGAAACACCAAAACATTAAAAGAATACAGAAAGAAAATTAAGAAAACATGTCCAAACACACACAGACACATACACACACCTACACACACCTACACACACAGACACACACACATACATACACACAGACACATACACACAGACACACACACAGACAGAGAGACGGAGAGACAGAGAGACGGAGGGATGGACGGACAGACAGAGAGACAGAGACACAGAGACAGAGAGACACAGACACAGACATACACAGACACACACCCACACAGACACACACAGACACACACACAGACACACAACCAACAACCAACCAACCAACCAACAACCAACCAACCAACAACCAGCCATCAACCAACAACCAACCAACAACCAACCAACAATCAACCAACCAACCAACAACCAACCAACAACCAATCCACAACCAACCAACAACCAACCAACAACCAACCAACCAACAAACAACCAACAACCAACAACCAACAACCAACCAACCACCAACCAACCAAACGACATGGTCATAACGAGAGCCTAACGACGTGACCGAGAGCATAATGAGAGCCTAACGACATGACCGAGAGCGCGACGAGTACGTAACGGCGACGACAACAGCGTAACGTGACTGTAATGTGACCGTGACATGACCGAGCTACGTCCAACTTTTTCAACATGTCCAAAACCTCAACGACTTGCCGACGAGAGGCGACGAGAATGGACGAGTTGCGATGATAGCGTAACGAGACCATAACGAGATTCGAACGAGATCCGACGAGTTCCCAAAAGTCCAACTCGTTGGTCACTCGTCACCCTTGTCGTCGTAGTGTGACTGCAACATTAATGCGGGCCTCGCATGCAGATCAGGAGTTCAGTTCCTGGTCGAGTCAAACCAATGACTTATAAAATTTATACTTGTTGCTTCCTAGCCTTACGCTCGGCATTAAATAATAGGATAGGGCAAGGCTAGGGCAAGGACTGGTTAGATCAGTTTTAGGATAATGTGACTGAGTGGGATATTGCATCATGGTGCCAATGGCCTGATTTCCCAGTGGGGCAGCACTATAAAGTCACTATGAGTGCACAATGTCACAAGTTGATACCCATCCTGATATGACCTTAGATTTTGCCAGGACGTAAAACTCCAACAACCAAACCAAAACCAATCCTCACACGGCGCCTCCCTCTCAGATCGTACTTGTTTGAAGCAAATTACCTCAACCCACCTCACGCCTCTGAATCTGATGATGTTAAAGTAGCATAGTCCGATGAAATGTCAAATTTTCAAAAACCAAACCAATAGACTACATCTTGGTTCCAGCGGTGCGGTGCATTGTGGGATACGTCAGACCAAAACAAACTCGCGAGAAGTACATGGCACATCCTAATACACTGGGTGCAGCTGTGAAATGTGCTAGTTTCAGCTTATCTCAGCTCTTGTTTGAAACATAGAATACCAACTAAAAAAATATATATAATAAATTAAGATATTAATCTTTTATCCAACATTGCATTTACATCAATATAATCAGCACATCTTACGCCATGTGCATTTAGATTTAGACAAATCTAGGCACTCAGACTAGTGTTAGAGCCATAGCCAGGGTCAGTTTTACTTATTTTATTCATGTTTTTATTTATATTCTATGGTTAATGACATATGTAGAAATCGAAAATGAGTAGGGTTAATCAGATATTGGTTATATATTTCTTTGAAACACGTTTTTGTTGACACATTTGACATTTTAATATTTAGAACAAGAATTACTTCTAGGTAATCAATGGTGATGTAAACATCAGCCTGTAAAGTGACTGAAATTGTATGTTTCTTAGCTCAAAATGCATAATTATGGAGAGTTGTGTCTTAAACATATTCATTATATTATTATATTGCATCCTTCCGTCCATGTTTGTGCCAAATTGTTATGTATTTCTATTTATTTTGAATAAAACAGCAGTTTTGCCCTATGCGTATCGGCAAACTCAATGGGCGTACGCCTTTGCTTTGCTGACAATGGCGTTTTCAGCGCATGCGCACTTTGAACCGTATTGTAGTCTATTATCTAGGTTTGATTTTACATATCTAACTGAGATACTGATGCACTTATTAAGCATTTGTTTCTGCGTAGAAGGCAATACACTGAGTCAATTTCACAGAACCTGTTACTGCAGAAGTCTATGGTGTCAGAGTTTTTGGCACACATGCCAAAACTAATTTTCCATGTTTGCACTCAAAATATCTCAAAAGTTTACCATTTAAAATAAAAGTAACTTTGAACTAATGTAGATACTAGTGATCGATCTAATATATTTATCTCAGAAAAAATACAGAAAATACAAAACCATCGGCCTATGCAACTTTAACCTCAACCCACCTCACGCCTCTGATGATTTTCTTGGGTACGTCCGTGCAGCATCCACGTCGCTGCTGCACGGTATACACCACGTCGCGGAACGTCATGGTCGTCGCTCCGGCTACCGGGCCGGGGTGCGCCGGGGCGGGGTCCGCCGGGCCGGGGACCGCCGGGGCGGGGACCGCCGGGGCGGGGACCGCCGGGGCGGGGACCGCCGGGGCGGGGACCGCCGGGGCGGGGACCGCCGGGGCGGGGACCGCCGGGGCGGGGACCGCCGGGGCGGGGACCGCCGGGGCGGGGACCGCCGGGGCGGGGACCGCCGGGGCGGGGACCGCCGGGGCGGGGACCGCCGGGGCGGGGACCGCCGGGGCGGGGACCGCCGGGGCGGGGACCGCCGGGGCGGGGACCGCCGGGGCGGGGACCGTCGGGGCGGGGACCTCCGGGCCGGGGTTGGGCGGGCCGGGGTTGGGCTGCCCGGGAGCCGCCGGGCCGGGGTTGGCCGGGCCGGGAGCGACCGGGCCGGAGTCCACCGGGCCGGGGTTGGGCGGGCCCGTCACCTGCAGTCTGAAGCAATCACACTCTTCAGTCCCGTCCGTCAACAACATGGCTGTCTTCTAATAGCCTACTTCTAACCAGCGCACGAAGTGACCCCAGTCTGGCGGCAGTCACGTGACCACCGCCGATAACGTCACGTGACCACCGCAGGTAAAGTGGCTCGACAGTGTCGTGTGTGTTAATGTACAGTATACACAGGTAGGGACCACGACTAGGAATTCAAAACGTCTTGGTTTCTCAAGGCATATTGAAAAACCAAGACAGTTTACACATAGAAACAAATAGGGGTGAGCTGTCACAGTCTGCTACTAGTACTACTTTAAAATTGAGGATGGAACCTAACAAAATATATCACTAGAATGGGTGTAAGTAGTTCTTCAAAGTTGCTATGAAGAAAATGCTCCTGTGTATAGTATGTTCATAATATTCAATTAAAACTACATTAAAATAAAGAGATAATCTTATTTTGCTTATAACATTGTGCTGCTTGTATTCTGGAATTAGTCATTTTTTTTACTGGTGATCCACCATGGTCTATTTAAAACAGTACTTTTCTTAGAATCAAAATCCTGGCCATAGTTAATGAGAAATAACCAAAAATATGAACAAATCATGATGTGTGGCAACAACCCTGTGTGTACATTAGAGTAATGGCTTATATGATGCTATACATCATGATTTGTTCATATTTTTGGTTATTTCTCATTAAGTTTGTCCAGGATTTTTGGCTTATTTCCGTTCAGGGTACGTCTCGGAGACGCCTTCCATTTCAGACAGGAGACAAAAAGCACCTCGAAAATGGCCACCGTATTCAGTGGTTTCAGTCAATCAGAGTGCTTCTTTTTTATTGCAAATGGTTGCCGCCTATGGGGGCGGCCATTTTCGAGGTGACCGACTGCTTTTGCCGTTCAGAATAGCGTGACGTCAGGGATTTCCCCGAGATGTCTCGGAGGCATACCCTGAACGCGGCCCTGACCACAACCAACCTTGACCTGGCTGCTAATTCCAGCTTGATTGGGTTGACCCCTACTCAGGCAGAGGGGCCAGGTCCTGAGTGCACTTCAAGCAATTGAAGTCAACTACACTCAGGCCTGCCAGTACTCACTCTGTCAATCTATAGGAAACTCAAATATAACCCAACCAGGTGCCCCTGCCCCAATATATATATATATATATATATATATATATATATATATTTATATATATATATATATATATATACACATATAGTTTGTATATATGTATATATATAATTCATATATATGTATATGTATACATATACATATATATATATCTATATATGTCTATATATATATATAGATATATCTATATATATATAGTCTGTATATATGCATATATACAAGTGTAGGCAGGCACCCGCGGGGCTTTATCCCTCCTTGGTTTAATTACTTAAAGTTGCATAGGCTGATGGCTTGTAAGTTTTCCCAAACTTTTTGAGATAAATATATTAAATTGATCGTTATGATCTACTTATCATTCCCCTGAGTTGGTTTTGATGACAGCCAAGTCATTTTGAAGATATTTGAAGTAAATGCATTCAAAATAATTTTGGCAAGCTTGCCGAAACTCCCGGGCTGGAAGCCAAGGCTGTGACACCATTCCCAATCTTGTAATGGTCACATGGTGTACTGACCTCATTAACATACTGAAATCACAACTTGTAAACAGTAAACATAGCTTCTGCCAGTTGTGGAATTTATATCTCTTCAATCACGCATTAAGATTTTTTTAATGGACCCAATGACAGCTTTTTAATTTATTTTGCAAAAATAAATGCTCTGCATAGACATATCATTGCTGCTGCACAAATTAGCCTTCGCGAGTCATTGCCAGGGCTATCACCCATGGTGATATCATGCTGACATCGAGAATACTGGCATGGAGTAAACATCCTGATTTCTACACTTTCAGTTCAATATCAGTGACACTTTATAAGGTTAACTATCAAGTGAGTGAGATAACACAACTTATAATCTAGCTAATGAGAAGAAAAGCAGATAACAGAAGCTCTGATGAACATAAACAAAGCAAAAGTACCTGACCTGGTGTGAAACTAGGCCATGGCCACCAAGAGTCTCAGAGAGGTCACGGGATTGACTAGATAAAAGATTCACCCAGTACTTGTAGTACACGGATGAAGGACAACATACTGTAAATACGGCCGAAAATAGCTTTAGTATGGAACAGGAAGTACAATGCCTGGCTCCAGTGTCAAATGGGTACTTATATCGGCACATAGTTGGTGAAATGGGAGAGAATGCACAAAGACAAGATGGGGGGCCATAGAATGCCGTCGATTTCACTTTTAAATCTTATTAAACCAGACGTTTTATTATATTTTTCAACTCAAAGGTCGCGGGGAAATATGAAGAATAAATGTTGCTTCTTAGATTGTGAAATTAGGCTCTCATAAAGACTCATTTCATTAGCCCGATTTTTCGACCGTTTTTATATAGGGCTGGTATTCACCCGTGTACTGCGAGTACCTGGTGAATCCTTTATCTAGAGATTGTCCTGCATCTTAGAAAGTGAGTTCTGAGGAACATGGCTTCCTCTAGCAGTGGTGTAAATGCACAAATCGGATTTATTCCATTAATACAGCACCAATTGATTAGTGTGGCCACCAGTATCTAAGTTAGATATGTAGGATCAAATCTAGGTCAGTGTCTTAGTTTTGAAAATATATTTATACCATCGGACTATGCAACTTTAAGAAAAATATCGCCTGTATCGCCGGGCTGCGAGGTTCAAAGTATTTACGCTAGTCGGCGCCACCACGCCTGGGCCCCGGTTCGATTAAGCACTATGCTTCCGTCTTCCACTAGTCGGCGCCACGAGCGCCTATGTAGCCGGGCGCTCGCCTGGATCCGCGAAGCCCGGCTGTGCGCCAACTCGCCACTGTTTCGCCTGTCGTAAACACACTTTTATGTATATTTGATTCGGTGGTTTATCCAGCCAGGTACGATTTGCTAATGTCTACTAAACTGTATCTCCCACATTTATATTCGTTCTCGTCTACCTTAGTGGGTCTACATATCACACAGACACACACAGACACACAGTGTGTCGTGTGTGCCCTGTGTGTCATGTGTGTCCTTTTGTCTTGTGTGTCATGTGAGTCATGTCTTGTGTGATATGTGAGACTTGTGTCATTTGTGTCACATGAGACTTGTGTCATTTGTGTCATTTGTCTGAGGGCTTCTTCAACTGAGGCTTAGAATTGCAGTCTGATAAACCATCACATTTTTAAAAGCAAAACAATCATCTAGATTTAAATCTACATAGTCAACTTAGATACCGGTGCACTTATTAAGTATTTGTTGCTACATACAGGGGGACACAAAGTCAATTTAATAGAGCCTGTCACTGCTGAATCATGTGGGCCGTAATCGATTAACACGACCCGGGCGACTCTGGTCATCCAAGTCGTTAGAATTTCAAACACAGAGTGGTTCGATGTAGCACTAGTCATTGGCTTCAGTATAACTTGATGGTTCTGTTAGCTATACCAGTATTAATATAATAAGAGGTTTATATATATATATAATTCAGCTAACCATAATAACAAATATTAATAATTATGATGAGTTGAGTTGAGTTTTATTTAACGACAAACATTGTCCATGAATGACTTTTGCCCAATTTGTTCCTATTTTAGGAGACATCTGTCACTGTAGTTTTCATAATTATGCAAGATACATTATGAAAACAAATCAGCAACCGATATCTGTAAATAACATCAGGTATGCTCCTGCATGTCTACATAGATGCAAGCACTTTGCATCTGGCCACAGGACAAGTGATGTCAAAGTTACATAGAATAGCAGTTATATGAATCAGCCTTTGTTCAATTTGTTCCTACAGGTATTTTAGAATGTATTCATTGCCGTAATTTTCAATAGCGATACCTGCTTGTTCCACATCATCCTTTTTGTCAAACAATCTCATTTCAAACTTACGTACTTTCCCAACATTTGAAGACAGTATTAAAGCTGCATAGTCCAATGAAATATCAAATTGTCAAAACCAAACCAATTATCTAGATTTGATTTGACATATCTAACTTAGATACTGATGCACTTATTAAGCATTTGTTTCTGCGTCGAAGGCAATACTGAGTCAATTTAACAGAGCCTGTTACTGCAGAAGTCTATGGTGTCAGAGTTTTGGTAAGCTTGTCAAAACTAATTTTCCATGTTTGCACTCAACTTTAACTGCAGGCCTACTCAGCCCGAGATTGTGATCAACACTTTATACGCTTACAATTTATTGTTTATCATTGGTTTATTATGCGCTTTCCTCTTTGTGCATGGAGGGTGATGCCACACTTGGAATGTATAGAATTGCATGATTCAGGCTTTGGTAGCTACTTAGTTTACTTACATTTAATATTTTAGACGTTCCCTTTCAATGTTTCAGCCTGCAATAGTTCATTTCCGTTATATGGTATTTTAATCCCTAACTACGAATGATGGTTTCATATTTCTATATAACTCAGTTAGACATTGTCCCCTATGACGTTGGTAAACACTCACAAGATTCTTGCCATCCCCCCCCCCCCCCCCCCCCAGTTCCTTGGGGGGGGGGGGGATTCCCTTCTTTGAAAACACTCACAGGTCATAGAGGCCCATAGTGTGTATCATCAGATGAATAACATGGCGAGGATGACATACAGGAGCGGGACGTAGCTCAGGCGGTAGAGTGTCCACCTGTGAAGGTGTCAGTCATCCTATCGATCCTGCTCAGTGGACACATTTGCAGTTTGGGCTATTTTCAGTTCCAACCAGTGGTTCACAACTGGTTCATCAAAGAATGTGGTATGTGCTGTCCTGTTTGTGGGAAAGTGCATATAAAAGACCCCTTGGGTTTCCTTCACAGAAATATGTCAGTGGGTTTCCTTCAAAGAAATGTCAGTGGGTTTCCTTCAAAGAAATATGTCAGTGGGTTTCCTTCAAAGATAATATGTCAGTGGGTTTCCTTCAAAGATAATATGTCAGTGGGTTTCCTTCAAAGATAATATGTCAGTGGGTTTCCTTCAAAGATAATATGTCAGGTGGTTTCCTTCAAAGATAATGGTAGATCATGGGTTCGAGTCCCAGTCGAGTCAAACCAATGACTTTAAAATTGATACTTGTCGCGTCCTAGCCAGGCGCTCGGCATTATTAGGATAGGACAAGGACTGGTGTGCTCAGTGTCAGGATAATGTGACTGAGTGGGATACCAGGTCATGGTGCTGGTGGCCTGGTTTCCCAGTGGGACAGCACTATAAAGTCGCCATGAGTGCGCACTGTCACAAGTCGGTACCCGTCCTGATATGACCTTAGATGTTGCTAGGACGTAAAACAACAACAAACAAACAATCAAAGATAATGTCAGTGGGTTTCTTTCAAAGATAATGTCAGTGGGTTTCCTTCAAAGAAATATGTCAGTGGGTTTCCTTCAAAGATAATGTCAGTGGGTTTCCTTCAAAGATAATGTCAGTGGGTTTCCTTCAAAGATAATATGTCAGTGGGTTTCCTTCAAAGATAATGTCAGTGGGTTTCCTACAAAGATAATATGTCAGAATGACCATGTTTGACGTCCAATAGCTGATGATACCATATCATATTGTGCATTAGAGGTGTGGTTAAATAACAGAAGCTTGACGTTAACTGTCAGTATGGCATACTAACATTTAAGTTAGTCAGTGCACTTAGATTGTTGTTTGTTTGTTGTTTTACGTCCTAGCAACATCTAAGGTCATATCACGACGGCAGTGCAGTTATAAACTCATTTATTGTGGCTTGTAATAACGAATCTGTAAAAAAAATGTAATTCCGATATTGGAATATTCAGGAATATTAAAGAATATTAAGGGGGCTAAGTGCCCGATACTAGAGGATATAGGGTGGGATTCTGTCTGCGGGCCGAGTGCATAAAACATACCCAATTTAGGCTATACCCTGCACCGAAAGGTAATATTTTTTTCATTGCTAATTTGGGTAGCAGGCTATGTATGATAAACAAGCATTTCAACTATATATTTAGCAGCTTAGATTACAAAATAATGTAGTTATTTCCATAACCCACATTCTAGACATTTTTTCTAATGGGGTTGTTCGGCTGTCACAGAACAGGGCTGGGGGGGGGGGCGGGGACTAGTCCTGGTGTCGCGACTAAATAACAGTTGTTGGGGGTGAGGAAAATGGGAAATATTTAATTTAGGATAGGGCAAGGACTGGTTGGCTCAGTGTCAGGATAATGTGACTGAGTGGGATATTAGGTCATGGTGCTGGTCGCCTGGTCTCCCAGTGGGGCAACACTATAAAGTTACCATGCCGTGCGCACTCACAAATCCGTACCCGTCCTGATATAATCGTAGATTTTGCCAGGACGTAAAACTCCAGCAACTAAAGGAGGGATTCAGTACAATTCTCTCCTTTCTATCTTAGACAAAACAACATCAATTCAAACGCAGGAAAAACGCTACAAAAAGAACTCGTTTGGTTATAGGAACTTTCGTATTTATTTACATTTCGACAATTTTAAAAAGTCATACAAAAGGGATATAAATATTGCATCCCACTGAAAACATATTTCATCGTACTGTTTTTTTTAAATATATGGTTTATAATTTACTCAGCCAAGTTTCTCCGGAAGTATTAATTACAATACAGCTGTATTGTCTCCGATGAAGCAGCCCCGACCCCCCACTCATCGCCCACCGACTGTAGGAAGCAGTGGTTTCACTGAGCAAGCAGTAGAGTACCTCCCCCAAACTGCCGAAACACCCAACCAGGGCTGCCCACTTACAGCTGTACGACTATAAGTATAACTGTAAGCCAGTTGCATGACTGTATACCAGTTGTATAACTATACCAGTTGTGCAACTGTATACCAGTTGTATGACTGTATACCAGTTTACAACTGTATACCAGCTGTATAACTATACCAGTTGTATAACTATATCAGTTGTATAATTATACCAGTTGTACAGCTGTATACTATTACCAGTTGTACAGCTGTTTACCAGTTGTATGACTGAATACCAGTTGTACAACTGTATACCAGTTGTATGACTGAATACCTGTTGTACAACTGTATACCTGTTGTATGACTGTATACCAGTTGTATGACTGTATACCTGTTGTACAACTGTATACCAGTTGTATGACTGTATACCAGTTGTATGACTGTATACCAGTTGTATGACTGTATACTAGTTTACAACTGTGTACTGACCGTATAACTATACCAGTTGTATAACTATACCAGTTGTATAACTATACCAGTTGTACAACTGCATACCAGTTGTCTGACTGCATACCAGTTGTACAACTGTATACCGGTTGTATAACTATACCAGTTGTACAACTGTATACCAGTTGTATGACTGTATACCAGTTGTATAACTATACCAGTTGTATGACTGTATACCAGTTGTACAACTGTATACCAGTTGTCTGACTGCATACCAGTTGTACAACTGTGTACCAGTTGTATAACTATACCAGTTGTATGACTGTATACCAGTTGTACAACTGTATACCAGTTGTATAACTATACCAGTTGTATAACTATACCAGTTGTATTACTGTATAACAGTTGTATATCTATACCAGTTGTATAACTATACCAGTTGTATGACTGTATACCGGCTGTATGACTGGATGCTAGTCATGCACTATTGACATGACTGTCTACAAATTGCATTCATGTCCACTAGTTGTACATTTAAGTGGCTGGATAAACCAATTAGTACCGCCGCTTCCTGTGTTGTTCTGAGCAGTTGACAACAGACGTTTATTTGTTTATAAGCATGCAACACTCTTTGCACGTGTATAGAGGCGCAGACATCATCTGCGTTAAAGCTGCATAGTCCGATGAAAACATAAAATTTTCAAAACCAAAACAATTATCTAGATTTGATTCTACATATCTAACTTAGATGCTGGTGCACTTATTAAACATTTGTCGTCACATATACGGGGATACTGAGTCAATTAATAGAACCTGTTACTGCAGAAGCCTATGGTGATAGAGTTTTGGCATGCTTGCCAAAATTAATTTAGGATGTTTCCATTTCAAATATCTTAAAAGTTAGCGATTTAAGATAAAAGTTACTTCAAACTAAAGTAAGGTAGATTATAATGAACAACCTAATATGTTTATCTCAGAAAATGCGAGAAACTCAAAACCATCGGACTATGCAGCTTTAAACCAATGCCCGATGCCCGCCCTGTACATTCACAAAACATAAAACCAATTTGACATCTTAAACAAACCAATTCTTTGATTTGAGGCACCATAAAATATCACCACAAAGAATCCCTCCCCTTTAATTTTAACAATATGTTTGCATATAAAACTTAGAAGCCATCTTTGACGTATGTGATTGGATGGCTGAAAGATTGAAAGATGGCCTAGAAGACAACTTTTATGTATCGCATTGCATTTAAATAACAAAAGTGAATATTTAACCGCATGGGTAGTATATCTGCAACACAACCTATCATGAGCAGAATAGTGTGAAAAGTAAGCTCGCGTCATAGTGCTGCACTCCATTATAAGGAACTGCACCAGCACCTGGTGGCCTGGTCCCCTGGCCCTTGTCACATAGCTCATTTATTACAATGCCATAAACACATCTTCATTAAACGCTCCCAGAATATATTGTTAAAGACACAAAACACCAATGTAGCTTAGCTATTAAACAATGGAATACATTTGAGGATAATTATTGAGATTAATTGTTAGAAGCATTGTCAAGTGTGAACCGCATACAATCAGTCAATCAGATACGTGAAAGATGGTTTTTAAAGTTGTTTAAATACTTAGTATACGGTGGAAGAATCATGACGGATGCGGGTATAGCGCTATTTGTATTATGTACACTGTGCCTACCATGTGACATTTACGCTATTCCTGCTACATGTCTCTGGTACGACTGTGCCTGTCATACCTGGCGTACCCCATGACGTCCTTGGTATGGACCCTTTGCGTGCCACATGACATCTGTGGTATGGACCCTGTATGTGCCACATGACATCTGTTGTATGGACACTGTGCGTGCCACATGACATCTGTGGTCGCAGACTGTGCCTGCCATGTGACATCTGTGGTATGGACACTGTGTGCCACATGACATCTGTGGGATGGATACTGTGCATGCCACATGACATCTGTGGTATGGACCATGTGCCTGCCATGTGACATGTGGTACGGACACTGTGTGTGCCACATGACGTCTGTGGTATGGACCATGTGCCTGCCATGTGACATTTGTGGTATGGACACTGTGCGTGCCACATGATGTCTGTGGTAGGGACACTGTGCCTGCCATGTGACATCTGTGGTACGGACACTGTGTGTGCCACATGGCATCTGTGGTATGGACACTGTGTGTGCCACAGGACGTTTGGGGTACGGACACTGTGCGTTCCATGTGACGTCTGTGGTATGGACACGGTGCCTGCCATGTGACGTCTGTGGTACGCACACTGTGTGTGCCACATGACGTATGTGGTATGGACACTGTGTGTGCCACATGACGTCTGTGGTACGCACACTGTGCGTGCCACATGACGTCTGTGGTACGGACACTGTGCCTGCCACATGACATCTGTGGTATGGACACTGTGCATGCCACATGACATCTGTGGTACGGACACTGTGCCTGCCATGTGACATCTGTGGTACGGACACTGTGCCTGCCATGTGATGTCTGTGGTACGGACACTGTGCCTGCCATGTGACATCTGTGGTATGGACACTGTGCATGCCACATGACGTCTGGGGTACAGACACTGTGCATGCCACATGACGTCTGTGGTACGGACACTGTGCATGCCACATGACGTCTGTGGTATGGACACTGTGCATGCCACATGACGTCTGTGGTACGGACACTGTGCCTGCCATGTGACGTCTGTGGTACGGACACTGTGCCTGACATGTGACGTCTGTGGTACGGACACTGTTAGTAATGACCGCCTGCTCAGTATCCCTTCTTATGTGTACATATAAATAGGCATGAAATATAACCAAACAAATTCTAGACTTGCTACATGCATCTCTTCCTCCTGCACTCACACACTGACAATAATCGCAGTACTGAGATAACATTTATACAAAGTTGGTACCAGGTGTGCCGACGGGAGCGGTGCTCCAGACCCTTTCTGAGAAGCAAAGTTCACATGATTTTGTACATTATATTTTACACAAACCTGCCTCAAACTAAGCAGCACCTCGCAAGCAATCTCCACCTACTTCACTACAATTCATCTCGATTCTTGCATTTTGAACGGCCTTATTCGTCTGATCCCAAACCTTGCTCCTGAGTAACCAGCATCCAATCAGAAGGTGAAAACTGGCAAATGACAATTAAATATAAATAAATATTCGTGACACCTGTTTGTTGATATAAAAACTCTACATGACTTCTAATAGGTCACTTTGCTTGACGAGCGCCTGAACCTGTCACTGTCTATCTGGCAGCACAAACAGACCCTGCTCTCCGCTGGCCTTGTCGCGTAGAGACAGCAGGACAAACAGACCGTACTCTCCGCTGGCCTTGTCGCGTAGAAACGGCAGGACAAACAGACCCTGCTCTCCGCTGGTCTTGTCACGTAGAGATGGCAGGACAAACAGACCGTACTCTCCGCTGGCCTTGTCGCATAGAAACGGCAGGACAAACAGACCCTGCTCGCCGCTGGCCTCGTCACGTAGAGACGGCAGGACAAACAGACCGTACTCTCCGCTGGCCTTGTCACGTAGAAACGGCAGGACAAACAGACCGTGTTCTCCACTGGCCTTGTCATGTAGAGACGGCAGCACGAACAGTCCGTGCTCTCCGCTGGCCTTGTCTCGTAGAGACGGCAGCAGGAACAGACTGTGCTCTGCAATGGCCTTGTCACATAGAGATGGCAGGACAAACAGACCGTGCTCTCCACTGGCCTTGTCACATACAGACGGCAGGATGCTACGATTGCTCTCGGGTTCGACACACGACCTGTTCTACATACAGTGAGGTAGTCGTCACCGCAGCCCGGTGTGCACAAGTAGTACTTTGGAATGAAGAGAATCCATTTAGAAGATCCCGGTAAGAAATGCGTTAGCTACTTCTTGTCATTACAGGCACCTGAAGGTGGCAGACTGAGGCAGGTGAGGCGGTGCAGAGGGCCGTCTCGCCAGGAGGCAGCGCGAGTCCCGGACACTGTCTGTGATACTGACTAGGAAGAGCCCCGCCAGTACCATTCAAAACAAGGCTACTTCTAACCTGACGGGGCGAGTTTACGCACACCACATAGCGCGCCTTCCCCCGACATCATGCG
This sequence comes from Branchipolynoe longqiensis, assembly GCA_030323885.1. NCBI lineage: Eukaryota > Metazoa > Annelida > Polychaeta > Phyllodocida > Polynoidae > Branchipolynoe > Branchipolynoe longqiensis. The sequence goes on along the minus strand of CM059192.1, from coordinate 65,288,665 downwards.
CCTCCCCCCACCCCCACCCACCATACACAGCGTCTTACCTCCTCCCCCCCAACACACAGCGAGTCATCCTCCCCCCAGACACACAGCGCGCCTTCTTCCTTGCCACCCCCCACACACCGCGCCTTCTTCCCTTGCCCCCCCCCCCACACCCCGCGCCTTCTTCCCTTGCCCCCCCCACACACCGCGCCTTCTTCCCTTGCTCCCCCCACCCCATGCCTTCTTCCCTTGCCCGCCCACACACCGCGCCCTCGTCCCCCCCACCCCATGCCTTCTTCCCTTGCCCCGCCCTCACAACACCGCCTTCTCCCTTGCTCCCCCCCACACACCGCACCTTCTTTCCCTTGCCCCACACACACATCCCCCCCCCCACACACCGTGCCTTCTTCCTTGCCCCCACACACACCATCCCGCCCCCCCCCCCCCTTCCTTGCCCCTCCCCCCGCCCTACCCCTTCTTTCTCCTGCCCACCCCCCCCCCCCACACACACACATCGCCCCCCCCCACCCTGCGCGCCTTCTTCCCTTGCCCACACAAACACACAGCGTGCCTTTCCCTGTCACATACACATAGCGCGTCTCCCCACCCCCACTCCCCCACCCCGCACCTTCTCACCACACACCATGCCTTCCCAAACCAATGGTGATGTTCATGTGCCTTAACTAGCAAGAATACCACACACGACCGTGGTGATGTGACTTAGCTCACAAGAAAAGCACCCACAACTGTGGTGATGTGTCTTAGCTAGCAAGAATACCACACACAATTGTGGTGATGTGTCTTAGCTAACAAGAATACCACACACAACTGTGGTGATGTGTCTTAGCTAGCAAGAATACCACACACGACTGTGGTGATGTGACTTAGCTAACAAGAATACCACACACAACTGTGGTGATGTGTCTTAGCTAGCAAGAATACCACACACGACTGTGGTGATGTGACTTAGCTAACAAGAAAAGCACACACAACTGTGGTGATGTGACTTAGCTAACAAGAATACCACACATGACCGTGGTGATGTGTCTTAGCTAGCAAGAATACCACACACAATTGTGGTGATGTGTCTTAGCCAACAAAAATACCACACATAACTCCGGTGATATTGCTGTGTTTAAGCTACTGGAAATGCCACACACGACTGTGGCCATGTTTTTCTGTCTAGGCTATAAGGAATACCATACATGATTTCAGTGATGTTTGGCATGTGTCTGGGCTAACGCAAATGCCACATCTGACTGTAGAAATGTTTGCGCGTCTCTGCTAGTGGGATGCTCAGAATGTATTGGCTTGGTTTTCAATATCAGCAACCTGCTATGTGCACGTATGTCATCAGCGTACCCAGCAGGTTTGCACAAGTTCTCATACAATTAGCGAATTGTTTACAGATACTGTTTAAAATTTTTTTTTTTTTTAAAGTCGCAATGAAAGGAACAAATGCTGTCCCCTACAGCAGTGAAAAGAAATTTGCTTTCCTTGGCAGTGCCGCCACCTGGTGGTGCGACCTGCCCGTCGTGCTGCCACCTGGTGGTGCGACCTGCCCGTCGTGCTGCCACCTGGTGGTTATGACCCGTTTGTAGCGCTGCTACTTGGTGCTTTTGACCCGCTTATGATGCTGTCACCTTGTGGCATGACCTGCCCGTCATGCTGCCACCTGGTGGTGAGGTGGCTACCCAACTCACTTGGTGTGTGTGGCTTTCCGCCTGCGGGCCGCTAGCATGTCGTAGAACGGGTTTTCATTGATCGATGACCTGAAATACAAACATATCAAACCGTCAACAAGTGGTGAGCACAAGAAGTTGTGTGGGAGCAGCGATTGAGGAGTGGTCAGACAATTAAACTGCGCCAGATCTAAGAGCGCTCCAAACAGATGCCGCAATGTACGGTGCAGTGAGAGTGGGAAGAGTTGCGCCCTCCAGGCTGCACCCCAGCCTCCAGTAACCCAAACTACCGAAGACCACATCAAAGGAGGTTTATGGAGTGTTTGCAGCGAGTAGAACAAGTAAATAACAAACCAGGAGAATTACATACATGAATATTTGCATAAGTACTTTATACCTCAGATAATCTGCCAAGGCACTAAGTGACTAGCGCCTGTACTACCTGGGCAAATGCGCCTAATTATATAATCAGGTGGCACAGAGTACTTTAAACACTTTACACAGCAATGCGCAGCAAATTAATATGTCAATTTCCTTTTAAATTAAAACAGATTACTTTTTCCCTGACACTTATATGCTGCCACATTCACCAAGATGGAGCGGACAAGATGGCAGCCGAATTAGTAGAGCGCAGGCATCATGTGCAGAAAGTCAGCAGTTCAAATCCCAGCCGAGTCAAAGCAATGATTTATAACATTGATACTTGTCGCTACCTAGCTTGGCACTTGGCATTAATAGGATAGGACAAGGACTGGTTAGCACAGTATCATGATAATGTGACTGTGTGGGATATCGCGTTCTGATGGCGCAGCATCATAAAGTTGCCATGAGTATGAACTGTCACAAGTTGTTACCCATCCCGATATGACCTTAAATGTTGCGAGGATGTAAAACAACAAACAAACAAAGCCCGGTGGAGACTTACTTAATACACTTGATCCACTCGTCTCTTTCCTCGGGCGTGGCGGCAGACATCCTGTACACAGTGTGCTTCCCTGCAACAAAAGACGAGGCTCATGAAACCGCAGGGATGATAGTGGTTTCAGGCACACAAAAAAGCGGAAATTAAACTGAGATTATTATCCCGACGGCAAATTTCCGTTTACTCCTATATCAAAAATGCCCCCAGGCTGTGAACAAACCTGGAAATCCGATAAAAACGGAAAAATATCATCCCTAAATCGCAACCGGCGCGCAGCATTGTCAGTAGAGCCACTTTATACTTTTTTTTCAAGGAAAACACACTTTTCATATTATTTTCATACTTTTTTTTTCAGGATTGCCGATCTGGTAAACTCTTCAGACAGAATTAGGAATTTGATGAGATTGAGAGATGTGCCTTACAGGTCTCTTTGTAGGAGTGGGGTGTGTTCTGTTGAGTGGAACTTTTGCTGAGCTCTCTGCTGTCAGTGGCCATTGAACTATGCAGAACGGAGGGCTCAACAGCCACAACTCCTCACAACACTGCATACATCATTCCTGAAGCGTGTTCACAAGCAGCACATGTTAGCTTAACAAGGTAACAAATGGTCACAAATCACGGGAAGTTGACCCTTATTTACTTTTTAAATACTTTTTTTAAAGACAATTTGGATACTTAAAAAAAAAAGAAGAGATTCTATAGTTTTTGTGTGTGCCAAATCCAGAGTGGCAGGACTGTATTGGCTCCACATGCTGGTGGAGGAGAAAGCGACTCATCGCTGACGTGATGAGCGACATCTTGCTTACCTTCCACAACCTTTCCCTCAGAGTCAGTCTTGCAGGCCTTGATGACGTCATTATTCACTGAGAAGAGCTCAAAGCAGTTGGACTTGTTGCGGTCCGCCACATCCCGCACTTGGATGTTTTCCAGAGGAATGATGCCCTTTGGCTCTTTGTCCTGAAACAAAGAGGAGTTAACGAGACCGTGGACTTGCTTTTGCTTGTTCAAGAAGCATTCAATTAAACTACTTAGAGAAGGAGTTGCTCTGATCCAGCCGTCTCTGTTAAACCAGTTTAGTTAAACCGGTTTAACTAATCCACCTCACAAACTGGTTTACATGAAGCGAACTAGTTGAGTGGACTTAGCACTAAACCGATTTAGTGCCGTATTCACACATTTTAAACTGGATTAATTAAATTGGTTTAGTTAGACCGGTTTCACGTGTATGTGTGAACGGGACTCATGAGTAGTAACGATGTCTTATCTATGACCTCATTACGCAATGTGTATTATACTATACTATGTATATAATACTGTGTACATTATATCACCCTACACTACGTATATTACTCTACAATATATACAGTACACTACACAATGTACATTACACTATGTACATTGTACTGTGTACATTACATTACACTATGTACATTACACTACACTATGTACATGACTCTACAATATGCACATTACACAACATATGTACATTACAGTACACTGTGTACATTACAGAATACTATGCGCATTATGCTAAATAATGTAGATTACACTACACTAAGTAGAATACACTACACTATGCACATTACACTACACTATGTGCATTACACTACACATTGTAGATTACACTACATTATGTACATTACACTACATTATGTACATTACACTACATTATGTACATTACAGATTATTTATATTACACTAGACTATGCAATTACACTACCCTATATACATTACACTACGCTATGCACACACTATATATATTACACTACACTACGTATATTACACTACACCATGTATATTACACTAGGACGTAAAACAAACAAACAAACAAACTTATACTACATGTACATTAGACTACACCATGTACATTACACTAGGACGTAAAACAAACAAACAAACTTATACTACATGTACATTACACTACATCATGTACAATACACTAGGACGAAAAACAAACAAACTTACACTACATGTACATTGCACTACACCATGTACATTACACTAGAACGTAAAACAAAACAAACAAACAAACCTACATGATATGTACATTACACTACGCTATGCACACACTATATATATTACACTACACTACGTATATTACACTACGACGTAAAACAAAACAAACAAACAAACTTACACTACACATACATTACACTACACGTACATTATACTATGGTATGCGGGTAATGCAGTACCTATCTGCTAAAATACCTCAGGGAGTTTGACGCCCCTGCCTTGCAAAGTTATATACCACTGCCTTGTGGTACAGGTTCTTGATAGAACCAAAGGATAAGGGAGCAAACCCTAACAGAAAACTATGCTTCCATGGCAGCATTAAGGGCGGTGATGAAGGGAACTCCCAACATCTCCCGGCCAGCTACTGCAGGGACAAATAGTTTGCGCCTGTCTTGACATGTTCTTGCCGGTGTGAGACCTCTATTTGCTCCCCGAGAGAGCGCTGCTAGTAACTTGCAAAAGCCAGCAGCACTTTGTAAGCAGCTTTTATGAAACGCACAACCGCACGAAATAGTGGCGGTTAAGAAATAAAAGCAGTCTTTGTCGCATTGTGACCGACAGCATGATGACGATGATGATGATGATGATGATGACATTACACTACACCATGTATATTACACTACACATACATTACACTACACATACATTACACTACACCACATACATTACACTACACGTACATTACAGTACACCATGTATATTACACTACACATACATTACACTACACCATGTACATTACACTACAGATACATTACACTACACTACATACATTACACTACACGCCACAACTAGCCGCTACTTACTGTCGTGAACTCAAAGTAGTAGAGGCAGTTATCGCTGAGAATGAACCACCGCCGCTTCCAGCTCCGGTAGCGGCCACCTGGTGAGACGCGAGCAAAGAGTCGTTAGCGGACAGCAAGTGGTGCACGTCGAGGGAAAAGACAAATACACAAATAGGCAGCCGGAAATCCCCACTAGAGGGCGCCTCGGTGAGTAGCTCACGTGGACCCGGACCGAACACAGCGCCTCACGTCCGGGACGTGGCCGGGTGGGTGGGACATGTTAAGTACCATGGGCAGACACCCCCCCCCCCAACACACACACCATTTACAGGCAAGTGTCCTCCCCCACCCCTACACACACGGGCAGGACCCCCCGGTCTCCAATCCCTGCCTCACACTGACAGGTGCCTCCCCAACATGGGAAGTCAGACGCCCCCTACATGGGAAGTCAGTCCCCCCCCTACATGGGAAGTCAGCCCCTCCCCCTCCTACATAGGAAGTCAGCTCCCCCCTACATAGGAAGTCAGCTCCCCCCCTACATAGGAAGTCAGCTCCCCCCCCCTACATGGGAAGTCAGACCCCCCTAGGGAATCCCCCCTCCTACATGGAAGTCAGTCCCCCCCTACATAGGAAGTCAGTTCCCCCCCCCCCCCCCTTCATAGGAATCAGTCCCCCCCCTACATAGGAGGTCCCGCCGCCCTACATGGGCAGTCCCCCCCCCCCCCACCCCCCCCCCCCATACCCCTACATAGACAGGTAGCTCTCCCTCTACACTGGCAGGTGTCCCCCCTCTCTATGGGAAGCCCCACCCCCCACACACACACAGACACATGGGGGGGGGGGGAAGTTCTGATACACCCCGGCGGCCCACACACAGTGAAATAACAGACCAGCTCAATGCCCACCAGCAGGCGAACGATGTTCATTCATTAAGGATCAGCTCTTTTTTTTAAAAGATACATTTAAGCCTTAACATTATTTTATGTTTAAATCTATATATAAAAAAGTGTAAATTACATAAGCATCATAAATATATATATATATATGGCATGAAATGCTTAGCGATAATAATTAAACGCGTCATGTCTAAAGTTTTGGTAATTTGTGTACATCTGCATCATCATTTCTGAAAGTCGCGCCAGCACTCCCAAGTTTGGCGGAGGTCTGGAGCCAAAAGAAGCAGAAGAGGAAGCCACGAGGGGCGGGAAGCTGGAGGCTGGAGGCTGGAAGCTGGAGGCTGGAGGCTGGACGTGGGTGAGTAGGGTGTGTACAGACCCCGCCACTACACACCACACATGAACAGGAAATGTACACCAGCAATGGCCAGAGCAGGCACTTAAATATTTGTATTGTAGAATTTAAAAATAATTAAAAAAATATTTTAAAATAATTTAAAAAAAGGAAGAAAGGAAGAAAGGAAGGAAGGAGTGGGTGAAAATGACCAGCTCTGCATATTGCTGACAGCCGCCATTCTGACCTGCGCGCCACAGACGAACACAGAAAGCGACAGGTCAGGGCAGGTCAACCATAGCAGGTCAATCCAGGCAGGGCAGGTCACGTGGACAGAACAATCAGGGCAGGTCAGGTCAATCCAGGCAGGCAAGGGAAAAGGGCAGTCAGGGTAGGGTAACCAGGGCAGGTGAATCAGGTAGGTCAAGCAGTGATGGGCCGGGAAGGGAAGGGCAGGGCAACCAGGGCACGTGAGTCGGGTAAGGTCAGCAAATGTAGGTCAACCAGCGAAGGGCAGGACATGGCAGGGCAGGGCAGGACATGGCAGGGCAAGGCAGGGAAGGGCAGGGAAGGGCAGGGCAGGGAAGGGCAGGGCAGGGCAGGACTGAACAAGGAAATGGGGGTACGTGAGTCGGGTGAGAGAAAGGCAAGCACAGAGCAGGGAAGACATGAGAGCTGCCTCAAGAGGAAGCACGATGACGGGCAGGTGACACTGGGTGAGGTGGTAGTGGTGAGGTGACACTGGGTGATGTGGTAGGTGGGGTGACATGGGCTGAGGTGGGAGTGGTGGGGTGACACGGGGTGAGGTGGGAGTGGTGTGGTGACATGGGTGAGGTGGTAGTGGTGGGGTGACATGGGGTGAGGTGGTAGTGGTGGGGTGACACAGGGTGAGGTGGTAGTGATGGGTGACACTGGGTGATTTGGTAGTGACGGGTGACACTGGGTGATGTGGTAGTGGTGAGGTGACATGGGGTGAGGTGGTAGTGGTGGGGTGACATGGGGTGAGGTGGTAGTGGTGGGGTGACATGGGGTGAGGTGGTAGTGGTGGGGTGACATGGGGTGAGGTGGTAGTGGTGGGATGACACGGGGTGAGGTGGTAGTGACGGGTGACACTGGGTGATGTGATAGTGGTGGGGTGACACAGGGTGAGGTGGTAGTGGTGGGGTGACACGGGGTGAGGTGGGAGTGGTGCGGTGACATGGGGTGAGGTGGTAGTGACGGGTGACACTGGGTGAGGTGGGAGTGGTGGGGTGACACTGGGTGAGGTGGTAGTGGTGGGGTGACACTGGGTGAGGTGGGAGTGGAAGGGTGACATGGGGTGAGGTGGTAGTGGTGGGGTGACACGGGGTGAGGTGGTAGTGGCAGTGACACGGGGTGAGGTGGTAGTGGTGGCAGTGACATGGGGTGAGGTGGGGTGACATGGGGTGAGGTGGTAGTGATGGGTGACACGGGGTGAGGTGGGAGTGGTCGGGTGACATGTGGTGAGGTGGGAGTGGTGGGGGTGAACGGGGTGAGGTGGTAGTGGTGGTGACATGGGGTTGAGGTGGTAGTGTGGGTGACATGGGGTGAGGTGGTAGTGGTGTGGGGTGGTGGTGGGGTGGGGGTGACACGGGGTGAGGTGGTAGTGGTGGGGGTGACATGGGGTGAGTGGTAGTGAGGGTGACACGGGGTGGTGGGAGGGTGGTGTGGACACGGGTGAGGTGTAGTGGTGGGTGACATGGTGAGGTGGTGTAGTGGTGGGGTGACATGGGGGTAGGTGGTAGTGACGGGTGACACTGGGTGAGGTGGTAGTGGTGGGGTGACATGGGGTGATGTGGTAAGTGGTGGGGTGACACGGGGTGAGGTTGTAGTGGCAGGGTGACACTGGGTGAGGTGGTAGTGGTGGTGTGACATTGGGTGAGGTGGTAGTGGCTGGGTGACACTGGGTGATGTGGTAGTGGTGGGGTGACACAGGGTGAGGTAGTAGTGGCAGGGTGGGTGACACTGGGTGAGGTGGTAGTGGCACAGTGACATGGGGTGAGGTGGTAGTGGTGGGGTGACACGGGGTGAGGTGGTAGTGGTGGGGTGACACGGGGTGAGGTGGGAGTGGTGGGGTGACACGGGGTGAGGTGGTAGTGGTGGGGTGACATGGGGTGAGGTGGTAGTGGTGGGGTGACATGGGGTGAGGTGGTAGTGGTGGGGTGACATGGGGTGAGGTGGTAGTGGTGGGTGACACGGTGAGGTGGTAGTGGGTGGGGTGACATGGGGTGAGGTGGTAGTGGTGGGGTGACACGGGGTGAGGTGGTAGTGGTGGGTTGACACGGGGTGAGGTGGAGTGTGGGGTGACACGGGGTGAGGTGGTAGTGGTGGGGTGACATGGGGTGTTGTGGTAGTGGTGGGGTGACATGGGGTGAGGTGGTAGTGACGGGTGACACGGGGTGAGGTGGTAGTGGTGGGGTGACATGGGGTGATGTGGTAAGTGGTGGGGTGGCACGAGGTGAGGTTGTAGTGGCAGGGTGACACTGGGTGAGGTGGTAGTGGTGGTGTGACATTGGGTGAAGTGGTAGTGGCTGGGTGACACTGGGTGATGTGGTAGTGGTGGGGTGAAACAGGGTGAGGTAGTAGTGGCAGGGTGGGTGACACTGGGTGAGGTGGTAGTGGCAGGGTGACATGGGGTGAGGTGGTAGTGATGGGGTGACACAGAGTGAGGTGGTAGTGGTGGGGTGACACGGGGTGCAGTGACACGGGGTGAGGTAGTAGTGGCAGGGTGGGTGACACTGGGTGAGGTGGTAGTGGCACAGTGATATGGGGTGAGGTGGTAGTGGTGGGGTGACACGGGGTGAGGTGGTAGTGGTAGTGGCGGGGTGACACTGGGTGAGGTGGTAGTGGCAGGGTGGGTCACGTGGGGTGAGGTGGTAGTGGCAGGGTGGGTCACGTGGGGTGAGGACCTGAAGGAGCTTCTAACGTCTTCCGGGAGGTAACCAATGGCTGCAGAGAACACGTAGGTTGGAGGTAGGGGACCAGTTGGAGGTTCCACAATGCCTCAATATAAGAACTTACTTAGCGGGTAGCCTGAGGCGTGGCTCCCTTATTAACAACTAGAACCTCCCACAGCATGCATACCGGCCAGGTGCCAGGAGAATCCACACCTGGCAGGGCCCCCACCACATTAGTAGCTTACTGGCACCCTAGCCACAGTTAGCAAGCCTCTCTGTATTGCTAAGTCCATGTAAGTGTAGGAGAAGCGAGAAGGAGGGACACATTATGTTGAATTCATTACGATCCCTACATGAACAATGATGGCAAGATGCATTAAACGGAAAATGCTTCAAATGAGAAGCGGCGGTGCCAAAGTACCACAATGAACATGTAGAACACAGAAGCATTGTACGATACGAAAACCAATTCCTTCATAATCTTTCCAAATGAAGCGATGCGAAACGGAATGTCAGTATGTCTCCAAGGTTACCGTGTGAGCGTTCTACAGGATTCGCCTGTAGTCAACAACAACCTGAACAATTGCGCAAACAGTGCCCACAGTTGTCTGACTGTCTATTAACGTTGTAAACTATGCGGTGACTGTCATCACTGTGTGTCCACATCTAACTCAGTCTGGTGACTGTTGTGACAGTGTGCCCACATCTCAGTATCTGGTGACTGTTGTGACAGTGTACCCACATCTGGCTCAGTGTACCCACATCTGGTTCAGTATCTGGTGACTTTTGTGACAGTGTGCCCACATCTGGCTCAGTATCTAGTGACTGTCATGACAGTGTGCCCCCATCTGGCTCATTGTCCAGTGACTGTTGTGACAGTGATTGTGAGTGTGCCCACATCTGGCTCAGTGTTCCCACATTTAGCTCAGTATCTGGTGACTTGTGACAGTGTGCCCACATCTGGCTCAATATCTGGTGACTGTTGTGACAGTGTGCCCACATCTGGCTCAGTGTGCTCACATCTGGCTCAGTATCTGGTGACTGTAATGACAGTATACCCACATCTGGCTCATTGTCCAGTGACTGTTGTGACAGTGATTATGAGTGTGCCCACATCTGGCTGAATCTGTTGACTATTGTGACAGTGTGCCCACATCTGGCTCATTGTCCAGTGACTGTCATGACAGTATGCCCACATCTGGCTCATTGTCCAGTGACTGTTGTGACAGTGTGCCCACATCTGGCTCAGAGGCAGGTGACCGTCAATACTGTGTCCACATCTGGCTCAGCGTCCAGTGACTGTCACGACTGTGCGCACACCTGGCTCAGCATCCAGTGACTGTCACGACTGTGCACACACCTGGCTCAGCATCCAGTGACTGTCACGACTGTGCGCAGACCTGGCTCAGCGTCCAGCGACTGTCACAACTGTGCATACACCTGGCTCAGCATCCAGCGACTGTCACGACTGTGCACACACCTGGATCAGAATGCAGTGACTGTCACGACTGTGTGCACATCTGGCTGAATCCGCAGTACATCTAGGCTAGACAACGGTTAGAACTAAAGCTATGTTACGTGTACAACGAAGGCAGTTAGTGCGAGCTCATGTAGACACTTGACACGTGGTACAAACTACAACATGTACACACAATTACACAAACAGAAACTACCCCAAAGAACATGCACAACGACGCAACGATTAGCGGTCACCACTTGAATGTAGAGAGTGCACGTGACCAAAAAGAGGTGCTGAGTGTAGAGGCACCTAGCCAGCTGCTGCTCCCTCCCTCCTCACCACGCAACACCAAGCACCTCTACAAGCACCGCACAGAAACAACCCCCAGCGAAATGTCGCATAGCAGGCAAGCGGCTTGGGTTGAAGTCGTCTACATGTACACGAGCGAACAGCTTGGGTTGACTTTTAGCACGTGGATGAGTGAACGGCTTGCTTGACACCATTTACACATTGACAAGTGAACAGATTGGGGTTGGTATCATTTAGCATGTGTATATCAGCGGACAGCTTGAGTTGGCATTGTTTACAAATAGATGAGCAAACAGTTGGAGTTGGCATCGTTTACACGTAGAAGAGCAAACAGCTTGAGTAGGCATTGTTTACAAGTAGACGAGCGAACAGCTTGAGTTGGCATCGTTTACACGTAGACAAGCGAATTGCTTGAGTTGGCATCATTTACACATAGACGAGTGAACAGCTTGAGTTGGCATCGTTTACACATAGATGAGCGAACAGCTTGAGTTGGCATCATTATAGCTTGAATTGTCATTGTTTACATGAGATGAGCGAATAGCTTGAGTTGGCATCATTTACACGTAGACGAGCGAACAGCTTGAGTTGGCATCGTTTCCACATAGATAAGCGAACAGTTTGAGTTGGCATCATTTACACATAGACGAGCAAACAGCTTGAGTTGGAATCATTTACACGTAAACAAGCAAACAGCTTGAGTTGGCATCATTTACACATAGACGAGCGAACAGCTTGAGTTGGCATCATTTACACGTAGATGTGCGAACAGCTTGAGTTGGCATCGTTTACACATAAACGAGCAAACAGCTTGAGTTAGCATCGTTTACACGTAGAGGAGCGAACAGTTTGAGTTGGAATCGTTTACATATAGATGAGCGAACAGCTTGAGTTGGCATCGTTTACACGTAGACGAGCGAACAGCTTGAGTTGGCATCGTTTACAGATAGACGAGCAAACAGCTTGAGATGGCATCGTTTATATGTAGATGAGCGAACAGCTTGAGTTGGCATCGTTTACATGTAGAGGACCGAACAGCTTGAGTTGGCATCGTTTACACGTAGATGAGCGAACAGCTTGAGTTGGCATTTTTTACACGTAGACGAGCAGTTTGAGTTGGCATTGTTTACACGTAGATGAGCGAACTGCTTGAGTTGGCATTGTTTACACATAGACGAGTGAACAGCTTGAGTTGGCATCGTTTACACGTAGATGAGCAAACAGTTTGAGTTGGCATTGTTTACATGTAGACGAGCAAACAGCTTGAGTTGGCATCATTTACACGTAGACAAGCAAACAGCTTGAGTTGGCATCGTTTACACGTAGACGAGCGAATAGCTTGAGTTGGCATCATTTACACGCAGACCAGCAAACAGCTTGAGTTGGCATCGTTTACACATAGACAAGCGAACAGCTTGAGTTGGCATCATTTACACGTAGACAAGCAAACAGTTGGAGTTGGCATCGCTTACACATAGACGAGCGAACAGCTTGGATTGGAAAGTGTCTTGACGGCCAGCATGCAATGTTCACGGGTCGCGGGTACAATCAGAAAATAACTTCCTTTCCACCATGAAATCATACGCTCACCCAATGCACTTTTTAACCCTTTGCTAAACTAGTCAGGTAATTTTGTTTCAGTGAATGTTTCTGTTGTACCAGTTAGAGGAACTTAATAATATGTAGTTAAAGTACAGTATGGCACTTTCCGGGTCTTGTGCATTTTTGTGCATGTTTGTCATAAGATAGTTTGTTTTAATCACTGCTGGCAAGAAGCATTTAGTTTGACATGGGTGCAATGATTTATGGGGTTATAAAGACGGGTCTACAACAAACACTAGGGGCACTCTTGGTGCTGGTACGGTGCCACTCGCTACCTTTTTTCTTTTTTAGAGTGCCACTAATTAAAGTTAGATTAGTTAGGATTTATCATCCACTTTATCAGTGCACGAATGTTGCAAAGATGCTGGCTGCAGTAACAAGGGAGTTCTTCAAACCAAGTTCATTAATATGTTGGGAATCTTTGCCCCACCACAAACCAATAAACCAACAGTAGCATGTAAAAGGGGGGAACTTACTTAATTTGGAAGCGCCTGTGGGTACGGAACAAATCAAAAATGAGAAAAACTTGCACAAGGGAAACTGGCACGGACACATAAGGCGGTTGTTTGGTGGTGGCCGAATGAGTGCTGGTGCAGACTGGCAATGCAACCTGCCAGCCTGCATTCAGCACGAAAGAGGCTCAGAGCCTGCGAACAGCGGCTCCCCACCGGACAACAGTCCATATAGGATGCATCAGCGAGATAGGCGCGAAGCGCAAAATGCAGAAGGTTATCTCACAGCGCCAAGGCCAGCATCGCTGTCCAAGGCAACGCGCGCCTACAACATCACACAGCTCGCATGCATGCTCGACGTCAACTACAGGGTGACCCTTGCTTGTACTTACATCTACCACTTGCTGCAGAGAGAGAGGGGTGAGTTAAAGAGGAGGGCAAGGTCATTCATTACAAGGTCAACCATAGTCAACCCAAGGGCACCCAAGGGTTAACGCAAGGTCAACTGAGGGCAAATACAAGGTCATGTTAGTTGAGTGGCAGACGGCACGGCGGGACACCGGCCGCATCAGGAAGCCATGCAGCCTCCTGGGGCGGTCGGCAGGTGGCACCACCTGTAAACAGTTAATGAAGTTACCGAGCTCCGCGTCCACATCTAGTAGCTACTTCTACAGAACCTAGTGCATCGATGTGCATGCGGGCAGTAAGCAGGGCCTCCGCTTCGCACAGCAGGAGAAGACCATAGCCTCGACAGATACATTGCAATAACTCAGTATCCTTCACATCAGAAAGTTAGTGCTAACACAAAGCATGGGAGGCGTGCACGTTGTTATAAAGAAAGCTTCGAGGCCCAGTGTGGCGTGGCATGTGGTAATGTGGTGTGAGTGGATGTGATCCTTAGCGACCTTCAACTTTCTTGCGCGTAACAATGGATGTATGGTGCGAATAAGGACTGACTGACAAGGTCTGTGACAGAGGGTGATCGTCGACTGTCTTAGTGCCTTGGACAGAAAGCAATCACCCATTATCACAGCAACTTGGACAGAAGGCAAATTATCCACTGTCACAGCAACTTGGACAGAAGACAATCACCCACTGTCACAGCAACTTGCACAGAAGGCAAATCACACATTGTTCCAGCAACTTGCACAGATTGTAACCACTGAATATTACAATTACTTGGACAGAAGGTGATCACCAATTGCCTCAGTGACTTAGACAAAAAGCGACCACTGAATACAAGTGACAAGGACAGACGTGATCACCTATCATCTTAGTCTCTGAGTTGGACAGATGGCGTTCATCGAATATCTTAGTAATTTGAACAGGTGTTTATGGAATGTCACCATGACTTGGACAGAAGACAACCACAGATTGTCACATTGACTTGGACAGAAGGTGATCACTGATTGCCTCAGCAACTTGGACAGAAGGACTGAATGTTACAGTGACTTGGACAGAACGTGATCACCAATCGCCTTAATGACTTTGACAGAAGGCGATCACTGATCAAAAACATGAATGTATGAGGTACATGACAGACAGTGGACCACCTGCTCCTATCAACAATCACAGCTACCAACAAAACTACAAGAACAGATTAACCAATCTACTGTCACAAACTGTGACATCCAATTGGCAACAGTGAAACGTTAAGAACAGATTCACCAGTCCACTATCACAAACTGCAACATCCAATTGGCAACAGTGAAAGGTTAAAAACAGATTAACCAGTCCACTGTCACAAACCGTGACACCCAATTGGCAACAGTGAAAGGTTAATAACAGATTAACCAGTACACTGTTACAAACTGTGACATCCAATTGGCAACAGTGAAATGTACAGATTAACCAGTCCACTGTCACAAACTGTGACATCCAATTGGCAACAGTGAATGGTAAAGAACAGATTAAGCAGTCCACTGTCACAAACCGCGACATCCAATTGGCAACAGTGAAAGGGAAAGAACAGATTAACCAGTCCACTGTCACAAAATGTGACATCCAATTGGCAACAGTGAATGGTAAAGAACAGATTAACCAGTCCACTGTCACAAACCGCGACATCCAATTGGCAACAGTGAAAGGGAAAGAACAGATTAACCAGTCCACTGTCATTAACCAGTCCACTGTCACAAACCACGACATCCAATTGGCAACAGTGAAAGGTAAAGAACAGATTAACCAGTCCACTGTCACAAACTGTGACATCCAATTGGCAACAGTGAAAGGTTAAGAACAGATTAAAAGGTCCACTGTCACAAACTGCGACATCCAATTGGCAACAGTGAAATGTTAAAAACAGATTAACCAGTACACTGTTACAAACTGCGACATCCAATTGGCAAAAGTGAAACGTTAAGAACAGATTAACCAGTCCACTGTCACAAACTCCGACATCCAATTGGCAATAGTGAAAGGTAAAGAACAGATTAACCAGTCCACTGTCACAAACCGCAACATCTACTTGGCGACAGCAAAAGGTTAAGAAGGCACAAGACGATGAAACAAATGGAATGAACATTCGGGTCTCCTTCTGTGAGCATGAAAAACGCAACAAACATGTCGGCAATAGCGAAAAATCGGACATGTTTATTTATGACAGAGTAAAGCTCGAAATAACCAACAGAGCCGATGATGGAGAACCCGTGACCAAAGTGTTGGTCCAACAAAGGTCAGAGAAGAGGGCCATTAGAGACTGAGAGTACACGACAAAAACCCCTGTAAATCACCAGTGTTTTTTTCATCTCATCGAACACATCAATATTAGCAACATTTTCCTAGATACTCCAACTTACGCAGAAAAATCTTTGTGAGCGACATTTCAATAAGCATATCCAAATAAATTATGATAACTATGAAAGCTTAGACATATGGAGTTTTCTTGGATGTGTGTACGTGTGTGTGTATATATATATACTGTATGACCATGTTATAATGCGATCGTTCAGGTCCATATAATGCAATTGTGAAAAAATCGGGGTCACATTAAATCGAAGTTCCCTTTACTGAATTACCTTTGAATTAAAGAATTCTGGGTCCAATGAATCATCGCGTTAAATCTGAATTCGTGCTAAATCCAGACAAGGTATAACAGGGTTTCGCTATAAATATATACAGACACACACACCATCATGGATGTTGCACTTGTTTCAACAGCTCTACTTCATTCTTAAAAATGATGTGCTGCCACTACGCTAGTTCACAATGCACCTCCCCACTCTATACATTTCATCATCCTTAGAGACAGTCCCAGAGGCACAAGCCAGGCACTGCTTGAGTAGCTACCAGTCATGTACACCGGTCTGTAACATTCCATGCCTGCAGAGTGCACTTCCTCCCTAACACTGCGCTCTTTGTCCAGTTCATGACCAGTCCTGCATTAGCTCTTGACTTCACGCCTTCCCAGGACTCAGTATTCAGGAATCTTACTTCCCGAAGAAACGAGTCTACTTCCAGGATATGTAAGGTGCTCATATTTACAATAATATTACGTATTTCCAGTATATATGAGATGCTCATACTTATAATAGTATTAGGTACCTTCAGTATATGTAAGCTGCTCATATTGACAATCGCATTATTTACTTCCGGTATGTGTGAGCTGCTCATATTGACAATAGCATTATTTACTTCCGGTGTGTGTGAGCTGCTCGTATTGACAATAGCATTATTTAGTTCCGGTATGTGTGAGCTGCTCATATTGACAATAGCATTATTTACTTCCGGTGTGTGTGAGCTGCTCATATTGACAATAGCATTATTTAGTTCCGGTATGTGTGAGCTGCTCATATTGACAATAGCATTATTTACTTCCAGTATGTGTGAGCTGCTCATATTGACAATAGCATTATTTACTTCCAGTATGTGTGAGCTGCTCATATTGACAATAGCATTATTTACTTCCGGTATGTGTGAGCTGCTCATATTGACAATAGCATTATTTACTTCCAGTATGTGTGAGCTGCTCATGCAGAATCCACCACAGCAAAGATGAAAAGGAGCAGCACCAACAGCATAACCAGTGTGCATGACCGGTGTACATGAACAGTGTACATGACTGATCTTATGACCAGTGTACATGACTGATGTACTGACCAGTGTACATGACCATGAAACATGACCGGTATACTTGAAAAATGTACATGACCATAAAACATGACTGGTGTACACCAGCAGTGTACATGACCATGAAATGACTAGTGTACATGAGTAGTGTACATAAGCAGTGCACATGACCATGAAACATGACCAGTGTACATGACCAGTGTACATGACCAACATAGTACATAATTGATGTACATGACTGGTGTACATATCTGGCAGACATGACTGATGTTCATGTCTGACGTACATAACCAGTGTACATGACCAGATAAGCCATTTCTCAGCAACTCTAAACATAGCCTACTTGCGTGTCAAATTACTCGAGTAGTTGCTCTCTGCTTCTAGACGTGCTTTACCACTCATTACTTCCATCCACTCCACAACAGGAAAGTCACAACCACATCCCCTCAGTGTGAAATGCGCATGGAGCTTAACTGCACTCGATAAGGTCTATAACCACAAACACGAAACACTGCTGACAGCATGACAGCGGCCTGTGGTGCGAATGACCAGAAAGCTGCCTTGCCGCTAGCTTACCTTGCTTCCACAGCCAACCCTCCTTGTCAGGGTTGAAGAATGTGTGCATCAGGTCGTTCCCGTCGTCCTCGGGGATTTTGAACGGCTCCTTCTTGATGCTCTCGTAGAGACTCTGCGGAAGAGAACAAGGCGCAAATTGAGCATTCGGCTTTGCAGGAAGTAGCAGGCATGAAAGTGGTCACCGGCAATAAACACGTAGAAATTAGGTAAAGATTATTACATCGATGGCGAATTTCCGCGAAAACGCGGTCCCCCCTCCCCACAATATAATTAACACTATCAGAGAATCGCAGAAAAATGCCGGAAGTCAGGTTTCAACTGCCCTTGTTGTGGCTATATTATCGCCCATAGCTAACTTTCTTGTTTGGGTTTTATGTTCTAGCAACACCTAAGGTCATAAGAATGGGATTCGAATTGTTGTCATATACATCCTGATTCCTTGGTATTTTGCTTAATGTTAATCGGTAAATATAAAACATGGCGGAAATCCACGAAATCGTGGAGAGCTTTCATCCCTGAAGTGGCTAGCCGAAGTGTTGGTGCATGCGCCTTCTCATATTGCACTGGTCTGGCTGGTCACACACATCAGATCACATCACATGGACAAAGCAGCTAAGAGTGGACTTCGACTGATAATAATGTAAATTTAATAGAGCGCCCTAACTAGCAGGAGCCATTCTTAAGTGCTGTACTGTAAAACGATGACATATTTACAACTTGTTTAAAATAGTTGAAAGATACAGACATTTATCATACCTGAGGACAGATTTTAGATTCTCAAGAGATGCTGCTTTTCTTACCTCCTATGGTGACCTATTTCCATTAAGTGGAACCTGCTACGCAGAAGGCACAATCACCAAAGGATCTGAGTCTAGAAACTGGGACATATAAATACAAATATCTGACTGGCTGATCTGAGTTTCGGATTACTGCGCAGATGTTGTGGTGCTTCACCATTGAAAGCTGCACCGACTTGTGACAGTGCGCACTCATGGTGACTTGCCATTGGGAGACCAAGCCGGCAGCACCATGACCCGATATCCCACTCAGTCACATTATCCCGACATTGAGCTAACCAGTCCTTGCCCTATCCTATTAATGCCGAGTGCCAGGCTAGGAAGTGACCAAGTATCAATTTTGTAAGCCACTGGTTTGACTCGACCAGGAATCGAACTCCTGACCTTCCGCACGGGAACCCTGCACTCTTAGTCTTAGCGATTTGGCAACCGCGTCCTGTGCCTCTATATGACAGCTGCGATAAATAAACTATGAAATGCACTTAAGTGAATTTTGTGATTACTGAGAAAATTGGAGCCTCACAGAGAGAAGGTCGGGCGGAAGGTCTCCGCCATCATTTATGCCACGATTCATCTCGACGAAGCGCTCGACTGATGGCTTGTCCTTGACGTGCGGATTGTGCAGGCTTGTGTTGAGCATGATGATGGAAAAGGACAGCACGTAGCATGTGTCTGCAAACAATCAAACCACAGACTTAAGTCTCTTGGCAGTTCCTAGGGGTAAACACACAAACCAGTAGTCGTGGGATGATCATCGACTAGAGTCGGAAGTAGGTTGTTTCACCAATCAATTCAAGCGCTTGTTTACAAAAAGCAACTATTGGTTTCATTTTAGTTGATCAATCAAACTGAAAAGAAATATATAAATACAGCTCAATGACAGCTCAAACACTCTAATCTAATCTAATCTAAAAATAAATTTGTAATATTCTCTCTTTATCTCTGTCTAAATACACAACAAATTCAAACAAGATGTTATTGATTACAATTAAGCAAACATGATGATATTTTACAAGAAAAAAGTTGAAAAAAAGTTGGTCGAAATTGAAATGCAATAGTGTAAATTTTCACATTTTCACTTGAACACAAAATTATACAGGCATATTTTCTTTCAACATTTTGTGGGATAGATTAAATACACATAGCATTGCTAACATACTTAACATGCGGCGGCAAGAATAATTATTTGACTTATACCAAAAAAAATGGAAAGAAGTCTCACCATTGTAACGTGGAAACAAAATATGAGCTGTCATGTTTCAGAGAATGACCCAAATAGATATTTCCTGCCCAAGCCACTCACACAGCCAATGAAAAGGCGCAGACCACTGGGTGTCGGCTGGTAGTAACTCACCGGTGCAATCCTTGCCATTGGTGGAGGTGAACACTCCGGGGTTCATCTCCATGTAGCGCTGCGCGAAGCACTCCATCATCCGGTCAATCTTTTGAGCCTCACCTGGCAGGCGGAAGCTCCACAGGAACTGTCTGTCAACAGAACGACGCATTGATATTGTAAGACCTGGACAACTGTCTGTTAAGAGCATGACATATTGTTATTGTAAGACTGAGACAACTATCTTGAAGTGCATGACATATTGTTACTTTAAGACCTAGACAACTGTTATTGTTATTGTAAGACCTCAACAACTGTCTGTCAAAGGAAAGTGTGTTTTATTTAACAACGCCTCTAGAGCATATTGATATTTATCATTGGCTATTGGACGTCAAACATATGGTCATTCTGACATATTTCTTTGGAGGAAACCTGCTGCCACTACATAGGCTACTCTTTCCGATAAGCAGCAAGGGGTCTTTTATATGCACTTTCCCACAGAGAGGACAGCACATACCACAACCTTTGATGAATCAGTTGTGCACCACTTGTTGGAACGGAAAATAGCCCAAACTGTAAATGTGTCCACTGAGCAGGATCACTTGGATGATCCACACCTTCAGAGGTGGACACTCTACCACCTGAGATACGTCCCGCTCCCACTGTCTGTCAAGAGCTCGACACATTGTGATTGTAAGACTGAGACAACTGTCTGTTAAGAGCATGATATAGTTATTGTAAAACCGACACAACTGTCTGTGGAGGATGACGTTGCTGCTTGTTTGTTTGTTGTTGTTTTACATCCTGGCAACATCTAAGGTCATATCAGGACGGGTACCGACTTGTGACAGTGCGCACTGATGACATTGGCGCTCACAACAACGGAATTTGGTGGCTGGGTTATGTGTTGTGTAACTAGTTCCGCGAATATTATGTGAAGCAAAGCTTTGTTTATTTGTTAGTAATACAGTCGGAAGGAGTTGTGCATCCGACTTGTTTATGCAGCACCGAGCTGCTTTGAAGCAGTGAGCTGGCGGCAGGGCAGCCCGCATCCGGCTGCGGTAGCTGCTGCCCCCTCGTGTGTGTGTGCACGTCACTAAATCTGCCTCCAGTCGGCAGAAAATTTGCTTTATATTAAATGGAGGGGCCTTTTAGAGGCTACCAGCCAGAGTTACACTCATCCAACTACATTTACTTTGTTCGTTTTCACTGTGTTTGTCTGAGCATACTAAATGATATGGGCAAGCAGTTGGGGCGGTTGGAGCGACATAGTGGTATTCTCTGTGGCAGAGTGGGTAAGAGTGTCCGACTTTTTTCTAGGTCAAACTCCTAATCTGAAGGTTGGTGGTTCGATTCCTCGTGCCCTCCCACCTCTGCCAATTTGGATTTCCATCGCTGTGTATAACTTACAGCGTCATCAAAGGCTGGTTGCTCTCAACCATGTCTATGTGGTGTAGGAGGTTAAAAATCCCTTGGGTCGGTAAAAGTGTAGGCTCGGGCTTTAATCAACAAACTGTCTAATGGTGAAAACAAGTATATTCAGACTTACCCATAATAGGCAGTATAAATCTTCAAGAAAAAAACATATGGTATTGAACCACTCACCTCAATGCCTGAACCAGGATCATGTCAGAGAACTCGTGCAGATTCACGAATGCTTTCAACACGTCCATGTTGAAGTCGTTCCTAATGAAGAAAAAACATTGAAATTACTGGTGTGTTTAATCAGTCAAACAGAGTCAACCTACATTCTGACCTCTCATTAGAGAGGACCAGTGAGTTTCATTCAACTTAATTATCGACTACCAGCAAACCAGGTTAAATCAATTTATTCAGGAATCTAGTATATCACTGCTTAAAAAAAAAGAAAAATTTACTTAAGCATTTATTCAGGAAGCTGACATGTAATTATTCAAGAAGCTAGTTTTTATGCATTTATTTAGTGAGAAAGCGACCTTTTGTTCATTCTTTCATTCAATATGCCTGCTTATTCCAGCACAGCAAATGACACAGATATAGTCTTCGCCTGGTGACCTTTCGCAAACACAAGGATGCACGAGACAATGGTGGAGAGCCGTCACGTGACAGGAAGGCGCAGTTGCCTGCTCACCGCTCGCCCAGGTAGTCCCCGATGGCCGTCTTGTTGAGGCCCTCACCATTGAAGAGGAACTGTGCCACATCCTCGGCCAGGTTCTGTAGCAGCCCATGTTCGATGAGGTACTCGATGCCCTGAGGGAAGAAGTACAACAATGATCAAGTCACGGAAACCAGCGCAGTGACAGTGAGCTGCTGACAGCGAGCCGCTGACAGCGAGCAACTGACAGCGATCAAGAGATGACAGTAAGCTGCTGACAGTGAGCTGCTGACAGCGAGCTGCTGACAGCGAGCAACTGACAGCGATCAAGAGATGACAGTGAGCTGCTGACAGTGAGCTGCTGACAGTGAGCTGCTGACAGCCAGTGGATGACAGCCAGCCAGCCCCTCTCAGATCGTCCCTCACAGCCAGCCCCTCACAGCCAGCCCCACACAGCCAGCCGCTATCGGCCAGCCCCACACAGCCAGCCCCTCACCCCGACCTGCCCTGAGTAGGAATCGCTCACGTACAGCTGGTCAACATCTGGGCTGTCACGTGACACGACACCCGACCCCTTCCGGCCTGGTGAGGTGCCCTTCTGTTGTTCTGCTTGTTCATCTTGGCGGGGGTCGCAGCGGGACAGCGTGTGTATGTGGTGGGTGGGGGGAGGGGGAGCGGGAGCGGGAGCGGGAGGGGGAGGGCGGAGGGGGAGGGGGAGGGGGAGGGGAGGGGGGGAGGGGAGGGGGAGGGGGAGGGGAGGGAGGGGGGGGAGGGGGAGGGGGAGGGGGCGGAGGGGAGGGAAGGGGGGAAGGGAAGGGGAAGGGGGAGGGGAGGGGGGTGGAGGGGAGGGAGGGGTGGGGGGAGGGGGGAGGGGAGGGGAGGGGGAGGGGGGAGGGGGGGGGGGGGGGACGGGAGGGGGGGGAGCGGAGGGGAGGGGAGGGGCGGGGAGGGGCGGGTAGGGGAGGGAGGTGAGGGGAGAGGGAGGGGAGGGGAGGGGAAGGAGGGAAGGGAGGGGAGGGGGGAGGGGGAGAAAAGGGAGAGGGGAGGCGGAGGGGAGGGGAGGGGGAGGGGATGGGCAGGGGGGAGGGAGGGAGGGGAGGGGGGAGGGGACGGGAGGGGAGGGGAGGGGAGGGGAGGGGGAGGGGGACGGGGACGGGGTTGGGAGAGGGTCGGTCACTAGGGGCCGGGCAGGCACCCGGGTTGACGTGAGCGGACAGAGGCGCCTAACTTATGTGAGGTATAAACTACTTATGCAAATATTATTATGTATGTAATTCTCCTGTCGTCTATTATTATTATTACGTCTGCTCCTGTAACCTCTCCTTTTGATATGCTCCTTTCTACTTGGGTTACTGGAGGCTGGGGTGCGGCCTGGAGACCTTCCAAGCAGCTCTACTAATTCCCCTCCTTTCCTCCAGGCGGCGCCTCACCCCCCTACTAACGGCGCATTTCGTCAACGATTTAGTTTAATAAAATTAACGGTAGGTCTAAGGGCCAGCCAAAGTTATAGGCTCGATTCATACAAATCTGACTTGTCTCCTTTCTGTTATGTTCTTGCTATTATTATGGAAGGAACTAATAATACCAGTCACACTAGGCTTGCGACCAGTTTGCGACCTCTTGCGACAGAAAAAACAGGGTGATCGCAGCCGGTCACAAGTGGTCATAAAAAGGTCTTTACTGGTCAATGATCATTTTGCGATCATTTTGGCCACAAGGAGGTTTTGGCCTGGTCACAAGTGGTCACAAAAAGTTATTTTGCGACCATTTTGGTTGGAAGGAGGTTGCAGGTGTTGCACTAAATACCTCCTTGCGCCCTAAATGGTCACCAGGAGGTCGTCAATCATTTTCATAAGTTGGCGATCAGTCGTACAACTGATCACTGACTAATTCCAAACTGATCGCCGACTCATCCCCAGATGATCGCCGATCGGTCGCCTCCCTATCACCCGCCAACTTTTCTTGCTTTTGGTCGCAAGAAAGTTGCCGAGAAAGGATTTTCTTTTTTGTCGCAAGAGGTCAAGTAGTCGCAAGCCTAGTATGGCTGGGGTATAATGTAGAACCCCCCAAGCTGAATGTTGACTTGTCCCGGACAGGCGGACAAGCTTTTATTTCGAACGCAGCATACTAAGTTAATTTAACACAACCTATTGCTGCAAAAGACTAGGGAGTTTTGACAAGCATGCCAAATTGATTTTGCATGTTCACACTTCAAATATCTCCTACGTTAGTCATTTTAAATCAAAATTACTTCAAATGAAAGTAAAGTACATTATAATGATGTAGCTAATACATTTATTTTTCTAAATGACAAAAATGAAGAACCATCGGACTAAAACCAAATTCCAAAGATTTGAATCAAATTGGACTAGTGCTGTCACTGCGGTGAAAACAAGTATTAACACACTTATCCGTTATGAGCAGGGTAAATAAATTCATCACAAGAAAAGAAGAAGAAAAAAAAGAAGAAAAAAGCCATCACCAGTTGATGAATTCAAAATCAGAGTTACTTCAAATTAAAGTAGGGTAGATTATGCATGTTATTCGTAACATGGGTAATTTACGGGGTGGAGAACCCTGCATAACGAGGCGATAGGTGGCGCCACTTAGCTTAGGGACCAGTAACTCCACCACTACCACTAGGGGCGATCCGACCCGACTCGACTGACCTTGATTCCCGCCAAATCGGTCACGAGTTCAATCCCCGTCTCGTTCAAACCACCACAACCCACCCGGCTGAAGACAATGCTACACCTATTCAGTTTTTCCCACCCACCCACACCACTTATGACATAGATAACATGATGGGGTTGAGGGTTCGGGTTCCGCCCACTTGTTGCAGGCAAATGAGAAATAACATTTGGCACAACTGCATGTAGACATGAACATAGTGATTGATTCGTAACCTATCTGAACTGTCCTCATAGAATTAAGAGCTAACCCCGTCCCGTTCTGATTAAAGAATTTTACCACTATTCACTTTATGACTCCGCCTTCGTAAATTATAATGATCAACCTAATATATGCTGACAATATGTACAAATATATGGTCTTTCGGTCGTGACAGACGAGCTTGGAATCATATCAATATCTCGGGCGATGAAGTTGGGGACCATTGTTATGCAATAGCGATGCAATGTGTGCCCACTCGCTGTGTGACATATAAATAACTATGTGGAAATGTTATGGTGTGCAGTGACCGGGATTGCGCTATGATGTCCGGATATTAAGATATGTCACTGTCAATCTTGCGTGACTTGTCTTCCTTTTTTTGCTTATGAGTTATTTTGGTATTTAGTGGGTGGAGACTGGCAAACAGTTGCCAGGATCCCTCCTGATAGTAGTGAGTATGAAGATGAGTATCTGGGGCGGCCAAACCAGTTTTCTTCAAGTAGCTACTGCATTATTTACTCAGAATATGTCAATCAAATTTTCAATCAATCAATTTATTACTCAGAATATGTCAATCAAATTCTAATAAAAATGACAAAACTGCAACTTTAAAAACCAGCACCAGTACATATGTTCACAAGTCAATGTTGAGAGGACGTAAAACCCCAATCAGATCACATGTTGGCGCGGTCAGCATAGTGTCTGCGAACTGTTAGTAGGTTAGTTGGTTGTTGTAGTTTTACGTCGTGGCAACATCTAATGTCATATCAGAACGGGTTCTGACTTATGACAATGCACACTCATGGTGACTTTATAGTGCTGCCCCACTGGGAGACCAGACCACCAGCACCATGACCTGATATCCCACGCAGTCACATTATCCTGACACTGAGCCAACCAGTCCTTGTCCTATCCTAATAATGCCGAGCGCCTGGTTAGGAAGCGACAACTATACATTTTTAAGTCATTGGTTTGACTCAACCAGGGTTCAAACCCAGGGGTTCGAATCTCACGATTTACCAAAACGGGAGACGGACGCTCAACTCATTCGGTCATCCCGCCTGGTCACGAATTGTTAGTAAAGAGCACCCTGGAGGAGGCAGCTGGGTGAGGTCATGTGACCATGTTTGGCATGACTTCTACGCCGGCCTCGTCGTGTCGTGTTTATGTCAGTGTTTATGCAAACCCCACAATTCTCACATGGGACATCTGACCTACATACACATAGCAAGCGACAGCCTTTAATCCAGGTCTCTCATCTGTTTTACACCAACCCCAATCCTGCCATCTACAGGCCATTAAACAAACCCCAACCCATGCATTAAACTAATCATAATACTGCCATCTACGGGCATTAAACAAACCCCAAACCCGCCATCTACCGACCATTAAACAAACAACAATCCTGCCATCTACCAACCATTAAACAAACCACAATACTGCCATCTACTGGCCATTAAACAAACCACAATCCTGCCATCTACTGGCCATTAAACAAACCACAATCCTGCCATCTACCGGCCATTAAACAAGTCCCAAACCCCACAATCTATGGGCCATTACACAAAACCAGCATCGCCATCTACCGGCCATTAAGCAAACCACAATCCTGTCTTCTACCGGCCATTAAACAAACCAACATCGCCATCTACCACCAATTAAACAAACCCTAACCATGCTATCTACCGGCCATTAAACAAACACCAACCCCACCATCTACCGGCCATTAAACAAACCCAACATCGCCATCTACCACCAATTAAGCAAACCCTAAGCATGATATCTACCGGCCATTAAACAAACACCAACCTCGCCATCTACCGGCCATTAAACAAACCCCAACCCCACCATCTACTAACCATTAAACAAATCCCTAACCCACCATCTACCGACCATTAAACAAACACCAACCCCGCCATCTACCAGCCATTAAACAAATTCCTAACTCGCCATCTACCGACCATTAAACAAACCCCAATCCTGTCTTCTACCAGCCAGTACACAAACTCCAAACCTGTCATCTACCAACCATTAAACAAAGCCCTAACCCCTCCATCTACCAGCCAGTAATCAAACCACAAACCCATATACCGGCCATTTAACAAACCCTAAACCCGCCATCTACCATCAATTAAACAAACCCCAACCATGCTATCTCCTGACCATTAAACAAACTCTAAACCGCCATCTACCACCAATTAAACAAACCCCAACCATGCTATCTCCTGACCATTAAACAAACCCTAAACCTGCCACCTATCACCAATTAAACAAACCCAAACCATGCTATCTCCCAACCATTAAACAAACCCTAAACCCGCCATCTACCACCAATTAAACAAACCCAACCATGCTATCTCCTGACCATTAAACAAACCCTAAACCTGCCACCTATCACCAATTAAACAAACCCCAACCATGCTATCTCCTGGCAATTAAACAAACCCTAAACCTGCCACCTACCACCAATTAAACAAACCCCAACCATGCTATCTCCTGGCAATTAAACAAACCCTAAACCTGCCACCTACCACCAATTAAACAAACCCAACCATGCTATCTCCTGACCATTAAACAAACCCTAAACCTGCCACCTACCACCAATTAAACAAACCCCAACCATGCTATCTCCTGACCATTAAACAAACCCTAAACCTGCCATCTACCACCAATTAAACAAACCCAACCATGCTATCTCCTGACCATTAAACAAACCCTAAACCTGCCACCTACCACCAATTAAACAAACCCCAACCATGCTATCTCCTGACCATTAAACAAACCCTAAACCCGCCATCTACCATCAATTAAACAAACCCCAACCATGCTATCTCCTGACATTAAACAAACCCTAAACCTGCCATCTACCACCAATTAAACAAACCCCAACCATGCTATCTCCTGACCATTAAACAAACCCTAAACCTGCCACCTACCACCAATTAAACAAACCCAACCATGCTATCTCCTGACCATTAAACAAACCCTAAACCTGCCATCTACCACCAATTAAACAAACCCAACCATGCTATCTCCTGACCATTAAACAAACCCTAAACCTGCCATCTACCACCAATTAAACAAACCCAACCATGCTATCTCCTGACCATTAAACAAACCCTAAACCTGCCACCTACCACCAATTAAACAAACCCCAACCATGCTATCTCCTGACCATTAAACAAACCCTAAACCTGCCATCTACCACCAATTAAACAAACCCAACCATGCTATCTCCTGACCATTAAACAAACCCTAAACCTGCCATCTACCACCAATTAAACAAACCCCAACCATGCTATCTCCTGGCAATTAAACAAACCCTAAACCTGCCACCTACCACCAATTAAACAAACCCCAACCATGCTATCTCCTGACCATTAAACAAACCCTAAACCTGCCACCTACCACCAATTAAACAAACCCAACCATGCTATCTCCTGACCATTAAACAAACCCTAAACCTGCCACCTACCACCAATTAAACAAACCCCAACCATGCTATCTCCTGGCAATTAAACAAACCCTAAACCTGCCACCTACCACCAATTAAACAAACCCAACCATGCTATCTCCTGACCATTAAACAAACCCTAAACCCGCCATCTACCACCAATTAAACAAACCCCAACCATGCTATCTCCTGACCATTAAACAAACCCTAAACCTGCCATCTACCACCAATTAAACAAACCCAACCATGCTATCTCCTGACCATTAAACAAACCCTAAACCTGCCACCTATCACCAATTAAACAAACCCCAACCATGCTATCTCCTGACCATTAAACAAACTCTAAACCGCCATCTACCACCAATTAAACAAACCCAACCATGCTATCTCCTGACTATTAAACAAACCCAAATCTTGTCTTCTACTGGCAATTAAACAAACCCAACCATGCTATCTCCTGACTATTAAACAAACCCTAAACCTGCCACCTATCACCAATTAAACAAACCCAACCATGCTATCTCCTGACCATTAAACAAACCCTAAACCTGCCACCTACCACCAATTAAACAAACCCAACCATGCTATCTCCTGACCATTAAACAAACCCTAAACCTGCCACCTACCACCAATTAAACAAACCCAACCATGCTATCTCCTGACCATTAAACAAACTCTAAACCGCCAT
The DNA here is from genome assembly GCA_030323885.1 of Branchipolynoe longqiensis. NCBI lineage: Eukaryota > Metazoa > Annelida > Polychaeta > Phyllodocida > Polynoidae > Branchipolynoe > Branchipolynoe longqiensis. The sequence goes on along the minus strand of CM059192.1, from coordinate 65,259,438 downwards.
CTACCACCAATTAAACAAACCCAACCATGCTATCTCCTGGCAATTAAACAAACCCTAAACCTGCCATCTACCATCAATTAAACAAACCCCAACCATGCTATCTCCTGACCATTAAACAAACCCTAAACCCGCCATCTACCATCAATTAAACAAACCCCAACCATGCTATCTCCTGACTATTAAACAAACCCTAAACCTGCCACCTACCACCAATTAAACAAACCCAACCATGCTATCTCCTGACCATTAAACAAACCCTAAACCTGCCATCTACCACCAAATAAACAAACCCCAACCATGCTATCTCCTGACCATTAAACAAACCCTAAACCCGCCATCTACCACCAATTAAACAAACCCCAACCATGCTATCTCCTGACTATTAAACAAACCCAAATCTTGTCTTCTACTGGCAATTAAACAAACCCCAACCCAGCCATCTCCAGACCAATAAAACAAAGCCAACCCCGCGGGTTTCCCCCGAAAAAATATGTCAGAATGACTATATGTTTGACGTCCAATAGCCGACATACGAAAATCAACAAGCTTTACTTTTTTTTTTAGATAAATATATGTTGTTGACTGCTATAACACTTGTGAGATACTTGAAGTGCAAACATGCCAAATTAATGTTGGCAAGCATTGAACTGACTCCACATTCCGTTCTATGCAGCAACACATACTTAATAAATGCACCAGCATTTAAGTTAGCCATGTAGAACCAAATCTACATAATTGTCTTAGTTTTGAAAATGTGATGCTTTCATCGCATTATGCGGCTTTAAACAAACCCCAGCCGTGCTATCTGCCCCCATTAATCACCCCCCCCCCCCCCCTCCTCCCCAGAAGACAGGCTGGTGTGTCCATGAAGGGAAGAATGGGCTCACCTTCTTTGGATCCATGTTGAACTTCTTTCGCCCGATGGACATCTGCTTTGTCTTCGGGTTGTTCCTGGGAAAAGAAAGGAAATCATTTACTTGTTTGATATTGACTGCGCATGGAATGTGGACAGATTGCTGGAAACACACAGGCCGGAAACACGTGACGGTTACAAGGGACGGCAATGTGAAAAGTGGGTCAACTATTACAGCACAGAGCTGTCACAGCCTGCATACAGAGCAGGCACACACACACGCAGCACATACACACAACACACATAATATACACAGCACACATACACACAGCACACATACACACATAATATACACAGCACACATACACACAGCACCCATAATATACACAGCACACATACACACAGCACACATACACACATAATATACACAGCACACATAATATACACAGCACACATACACGCATCACACATAGCATACACAACACACAAACACGCATCACACATACACACAACATATACACAGCACACATACACAAAACACACATAACATACACTCACATATACACGCAGCACACAACACACATAACATACACAGCACACAACATACACAGCACACATACACACAACACATAACATACACATCACACAAACACGAAGCACACTTACACACAACACACATAACATACACACCACACATAACATACACAGCACACATACACACATCACACACACATAACATACACAGCACACAAACACACAGCAAACATACACACATCACAATAACATACACAACACACAAACATGCAGCACGCATAACATAGATATATACATGCAGCGCACATAACATACACAACACACATAACATACACAACACACATAACATAGAAACGTACACACAACACACATATTATAGATACACACAGCATACAACACACACACATATATACACACAGCACACATACACACACCATAGGCCAATTAATAAGTTATTTCAATGCGTATCGAGTGTCCTAGGCTTCACTTCAGTATACCTCTTTCCAGTCCCCCTGACCAACATAAATATTGCACCATCTGATCTGAATAAAAAATTATACAATTTTAATGCATTAATTATACAATTTTAATATAGCTGCGTATATTGAAGGAGCTACACAACAAGCGTGTTGAACCACTGACACATTTTCTCAAAATCACTAAACCAAAGAAAACTTCCTCACCCATGGAAGGATGAACATGTGTCTCCAATCTTCAAAAAGGGTAACACAAGTGATAGGCCAATCAGTGTAACAGCTGTAGTGTGTAGGTTGCTGGCATCAATAATAAGAGATTCTATCATGGCTCACCTTGTCGAAAACAACCTCCTATCAACACAGCAGCATGGCTATGGCAGAAGAGATGTCCTACACTGGATAAAATATTTTCTGAGTCACAGAAGACAGCGAGTCATTGTAAATCGCAAACCATCAGGATAGTGCTCAGTGAAAAGCGGAATACCTCAGGGCAGTCTTATTTGTGATATATATCAATGACTTACCAGAAGTTGTACATTCTATAGTCCAAATGTTTGCTGACGATACCAAAGTATTCCGCCATATGGAGAAAGGTAGTGACTCAGGGGACTTGCAGAAGGACCTCAACAATATGCAAAAGTAGTCAAGTGATTGGCAGCTGAAGCTTAATGCTTGAAAATACAAAGTGATGCATTTAGGGGGCACTTACAACAAGCACATCTATGTAATGAACGATGGTGTGAATAATGTTCCGCTCTCCGAAACAATGACAGAAAAGGATCACATCCAGGAAGCCACCAATAAAGCTAATGGAATATTGGCAATCATTCGAAGATCATACACATACCTAGACGAAGATTTTGTTTGTTTGTTGTTGTTGTTTTACATCCTAGCAACATCTACAGTCATATCAGGATGGGTACCGACATGTGACAGTGCACACTTATAGCGACTTTATAGTGCTGCCCCACTAGGAAACCAGGCCACCAGCACCATGGCCTGATATCCCACTCAGTCACATTATGCTGACACTGAGCCAACCAGTCCTTGCACTATCCTAATGATGCCGAGCGCCATGCTAGGAAGCAACAAGTATCAATTTTGACTCGCCGATTCGAAATTTTGACTCAACTCATGGTTTCGGATCTCCCAATCTCCCAAAACAGGAGACAGATGCTCTACTCATTCAGCCACCCTATCTGGTCCTAGACCAAGATGTTGTGCGCAGACTGTACACATTCCTTGCACGTCCACTTTTGGAATATGGAAATGTTGAGTGGTCACCACTCTACAGGAAGGATGCTGAGTCAATTGAGAATATCCAAAGAAGGGCAACGAAGCTTGTACATGGATTCGTTGAAATACCCTACAAACAACGTATGCACCATTTGAAGATCCCAAGCATGTACTACAGACGGGCCCGTGCGGATATGATTGAAGTATTGAAATATCTCCATGGTATCTACAAGACAAGCAGCCCCCTTATCAGAGACTCCAACACCAGGACCAGAGGACACTCCCTGAAGCTGAGGAAGCGGTATTCCAGACTGGACCTGCAGCACAATTTTTTCAGCTTTAGGGTGGTTGACCTGTTGAATGACTTGCCGGAGAGTGTCGTAGCAGCAGAGTCGGTGAACTGTTTCAAGTCCCGACTGGATGCATACTGGTCAAGCATTACGTATATCTTGGAGCCAGTGACAGTTGCTACAATCCACCACATCTGAAGAACTGCCTCGATTTCTATTAAGTAAGACCGGCTAACAGGTCCAAGGCCTATTATAACTGTATCCTATTGATTGATTGATATCACTATATGGAGATGTGCTAATCTGTGGCTGTGAGCAGGAAAATTGCAAATACTTCGTACTCTGTAAGAGCAGCCAAGGAGGCCAACCCTGCAAATGCACACCTCACACAACGCCGCACCCACACTACACCACACCACACCACACCACTCCACTCACACAACATCACATACACACCACTCACACAACACCACATACACACTACACCTACACAACACCACACCCACACCACACCCACACCACACCACACATACACACTACACCTACACAACACCACAGCCACACAACACACACACCCATTTGGTGTGTCATCAAGCCTCTGAACAATATGACGTCACAATGCTGACCAGCCTGCCAAGGCAGCCTCAGCCCTGATGTCATTAGGCTGGACACGCGGGCCTAAAACTAGGCGTACAACTAGGCCACAGTCTCGACGTGCCTCGGCTGGCCGTCAAACCTCACAAAATAGGCCGCAGGCGTTGTTGCTAGGCGGGCGACGCTGACCCCCGACATCCGGTGAGGCTGGTGGCCGCAGCTGGTGCCATCCTCAAGTGAGCGCCTCCCGAACGCCACCACTTCTTGTCCTTATCCCCACCCCCACCCCCACCACACCCCACCCGGCCAGACGGGATGGTCGATTGAGTTGAGCGTCGTCTCCCCGTTTTGATGGATCATGGGATTCGAATCCATGGGTTGGAAACCCGGTCAAGTCCAATGACTTAAAAAGTTATACTTGGCGCTTTCTCGCCAGGCTCTCGACATTATTAGGATAGGGCAAGGACTGGTTGGCTCAGTGTCAGGATTATGTGACTGTGTGGGATAGGAGGTCATGGTGCTGGTCACCTGGTCTCCTAGTGGGGCAGCACTATAAAAGTCGACATGAGTGCGCACTGCCACAAGTCAGTACCCATCCTGATATGACCTTAGATGTTGTCAGGACGTTTGTTTTGTCGTTTTACGTTCTAGCAACATCTAAGGTCATATCAGGATGGGATTGCCAGGACGTAAAACCCCAACAACCAACATCCACCCCTGCAAGGGCATGGTGCTCCCCTATTTTGCCTATGGGGATGTAAACTACATGGGTGCGAAAAAAGAACTTCTAAAAAAATTGCAAATACTGCAGAACAGAACCCTAAAAATCTGCCTAAGAGTAGACAAGCTGTACCCCGCCTATGACATACACAAAAGAACTAAAGTAAAATGACTATAAAATAGGAAAATAATTCATTTTAAAACATTAGCATATAGCTATAGTCAAAACAATAAACCACAAAGGAATACTAGAGCAAATAATACGCCACTACTAAGGCAGACCAGAAGCCAAATAAAAGCTCACGAAAGAAGCACGCTGGAAATGGCTGCCAAGGTGTGGAACGCCCAAACGGTAAAGGAACGACAAATTCCTGACTTAAAAACATACAAAAAATATCTGCTGCAAGGAGGCCTGTGATATGTCATGGCCCAGCAGCGGGACGGCCAATGAAAGGTAACCATGCCAAAATTAGCCAGATAGCACACCACATAACTACGTACAAGTCTATGATATGTAAATAGGAGTAGGCTCGTCTCGTAGTAAGAGTAGAAAAAGATAAAATATATATATGCCAAGAAAATTTAAAAAAACCAACATAGACTACTAACCATACCAACCAACTACCTCCCTGCTACTGAAATGCAGGCAATCAAACACCTTACCAGCAGATACTGTGTGATAAGATAACACCAACACTACAGCTGGCCAGCATTGAAAACAAGCCTGAGTACTCGGGCTTATACACTATGGATAGTGCCGCAAAAAAAGTGCCGCACACCTTGCACTCACCACTGGTCGCGTGTCTGACGGTGGCTCCCCCATGTGGCCGCTGACAGAGGCCGGTGCACACTGCCCACACGGTGCCCACTGCCCACACGGTGCACACTGCCCACACGGTGCACGGACAGTAAGACGGGTGCCTTATCCTCCTCCGTGTCCAGCACCATCACTGCCACTTTGGCGCACACCCGGTTACCATGGTGACGCCCCACAGTACTGCCCAACAGTACTGCCGGGAAGTGGTTCCAGGAGTACAGTAGGTGGGGGGTGGGGGTGAGGGGAGGGGTGAGAGCCAATTGTGTGTGTGTCACATTGAGTTCTACATGGTGCTAACCAGTAGTTATACAGTCTGTAACATCGGCTATATACACTGAGTGTCTACATGGCGTCACCCAGTAGTTATACAGTCTGTAACATCGGCTATATACACTGAGTGTCTACATGGCGTTACCCAGTAGTTATACAGTCTGTGACATCGGCTATATACATTGAGTGTCTACATGGCATGACCCAGTAGTAATAGTCTGTAACATCGGCTATATACACCGAGTGTCTACATGGCGTTACCCAGTAGTTATACAGTCTGTAACATCGGCTATATATATTGAGTGTCTACATGGCGTTGCCCCATAGTCATACAGTCTGTGACATCGGCTATATACACTGAGTGTCTACATGGCAGCAACCAGTAGTTATACAGTCTGCAACGGTGCATTACCCAGCAGTTATAGAGTCTGTAATGTCAGCTATATTCAATGAGTGTCTACAAAGCGTTACCCAGAAATCAGTAACATCTGCTAAATGCACAACGTGTCTACTTGGCGTTGCCCTGCAGTCATACAGACTCCAAAATCGACTATATACAATGAGTGTTCACATGGCATTACCCAGTAGTTATAGTCTGCACCGTTGTGTTACCCAGTAGTTATACAGTATGTAACATCGACTATGTACACTGAGTGTCTACATCACTTTAGTCAGTAATCATACATCTGGTAACATCGCACTATCGACTACTTTTAGTCATACAGTCTGTAATATTGTGCTATCCATTAGTTATACAGTATGTAATGTAGCATCGAGTTACTCAGTAGTCGTAGTGTGTAACATCAGCTATACACACTGACTGTCTCCTGACCACAGCACGTGTTGTCTACTACTAGTACTAGCCACACAGTCAGTGACATCATGTTCTCCTCTGTGCCAGTATTTTAGACCCACACAAAACTGAATCCGATGATAATGCACAATCTCTAGTATCATTGTGTTAGATTAGATACATACATCATACATAATCCGCTTGTTGTACATACTGACAAGTTCCAGCGATATTCTGATAATTGCTAAGAGATGCAAACTGCAGTCTCTGGCCACATTTCCCATTCATCAGGTCTGGCCAAAAGCATCTTGCAAAACACTGTGAAAGGGGAAGAAAACAAGGCGGACAAATAAAGAGGACAACATCAGGGAATGGACAGCCGTGGAGTTTGGCAAGTCCCAGAGGGCAGTGGAGAACAGGGGAAACTGGTTGCAAAGTCGTCTGTGGTGCTCCCTTGCGGTTAAAGGATTGATGAGGACAAGATGATGATGATGGTGATGCTGTGTGCATCATTGTGTTAGATGCACATGTCATATGTAATCCACTGGCTAAACACACTGTGTATATCAATGTGTTAGATGGATACATCGCCTGTAATCCACTGCCTATCTATACTGTGTGTAGCATTGCACTGGATATACAGCATGTGTAATTCACAAGATATATACACACTGTGTGTAGCATTGTGATAGATATTATACATCATATGTAATCCACTGGTTAAACACACTGCGTGTATCATTGTGTTAGATGCATGCATCACACATAATCCACTGGCTATACACAGTGCATGTATCATTGCCTTAGATGCATACATCACACGCAATCCACTGGTTATACACACTGTGTGCAGCATTGTATTAGATGCATACACAATACATTATCCACTGGCTATACACACTGCGTGTATCACTGTGTTTTAGATGCATACATGACACATAATCCACTGGCTATACACACTGTGTGCAGCATTGTATTAGATGCATACACAATACATTATCCACTGCCTATACACACTGCATGTATCACTGTGTTTTAGATGCATACATCAGACGTAATCCACTGGATATACACACTGTGTGTAGCATTGTATTAGATGCATACACAATACGTTATCCACTGGCTATACACACTGCATGTATCACTGTGTTTTAGATGCATACATCACACGTAATCGACTGGCTATACACACTGTCTAGCAGTGTGTTAAATGCACACATCATGCGTTATCCATCGGCACCCTGCGTTACTAGGATAGGAAAATGCCTGGTTAGCTCAGTATCAGGATAATATGACTGAGTAGGACATCCGGTCATGGTGCCGACGGCCTGATCTCCCAGACTATAAAGTCGCCAGGAGTGTGCACTGTCCCAAGTAGGAAGCCATCCTGATATGACCCTAGATGTTGCCAGGACGTAAAACTCCAACAACCAACCAGCCGGCCGGCCTCGGTAAGCAGGGCCACACCTAAGTCCCGTGACGCGCTTGTGGCCCGGCGTTGTGTGTGTGTGGCCCAGGTGTGGTGAGTGCTGGATGAACCTGCAGACACACACAGAGGCAAGCAGCTGGTTCCCAACGTGACGCGGCCTGTCGACTGGAAACCACTCTGCTCTGACCACTCACCACTGCCCGCTGACCACTGACCACTGACCCCGGTGGCTGTCCGCCTCCGCACACAGTCGGAACAGCATCTCTCACCTGTCCACACGACCCCCAGCACCCAGAAGCACACAGGTGACGACGTCACCAGGTGTCAGTGTGCACCAGTCACCAGGTGTTAGTGTGCACCAGTCACCAGGTGTCAGGGTGAACCAGTTTCCAGGTGTCAGTGTGTACCAGTCACCAGGTGTCAGTGTGCACTAGTCACCAGGTGTCAGTGTGAACCAGTCACCAATGTGAACCAGTCACCAGGTGACAGCATGAACCAGTCACCAGGTGTCAGTGTGAACCAGTCACCAGGTGTTGGTGTGTACCAGTCACCAGGTGTCAGTGTGCACCAGTCACCAGGTGCCAGTGTGCACCAGTCACAAGGTGCCAGTGTGAACCAGTCACCAGTGTGAACCAGTCACCAGGTGTCAGTGTGCACCAGTAAACAGGTGTCAGTATGCACCAGTCACCAGGGCACACCAGTCACCAGGTGTCAGCGTGAACCAGTCACCAGGTGTCAGCGTGAACCAGTAACCAGGTGTCAGTGTGAACCAGTCACCAGGTGTCAGTGTGAACCAGTCACCAGATGTCAGTGTGAACCAGTCACCATGTGTCAGTGTGCACCAGTCACCAGGTGTCAGTGTGTACCAGTCACCAAATGTCAGTGTGAACCAGTCACCAGGTGTCAGTGTGAACCAGTCACCAGGTGTCAGTGTGCACCAGTCACCAGGGTTCAGTGTGTACCAGTCCACAGGTGTCAGTATGTACCAGTCACCAGGTTTCAGTGTGAACCAGTCACCAGGACACACCGGTCACCAGGTGTCAGTGTGAACCAGTCACCAAGTGTCAGTGTGTACCAGTCACCAGGTGTCAGTGTGTACCAGTCACCAAGTGTCAGTGTGTACCAGTCACCAGGTGTCAGTATGCACCAGTCACCAGGGGTCAGTGTGTACCAGTCACCACGGTATATCACACTACACTCTGTACATACACAGTTACATCATTCTACACTCTGCACATCCATATATCACTCTACACCTTATGTACATATATGTGACATATGGCTTCAAGCATCACGTGGCATGGCTTCAAGCATTACGTGACATGATTTCAACCATCACGTGACATTGCTTCAACCATCACGTGACATGGCTTCAACCATCACGTAATATGGCTTCAACCATCACGTGACACGCTTTCAATGATCACGCAACATGGCTTCAACCCTCAGGTGACATGGCTTCAACCATCACATGGCAAGGCGTCAGTGTGTCACTTGACATGGCTTCTACCATCACGTGGCATGGCCTCAACCATCACGTGGCATGGCTTCAACCATCAAGTGCCATAGCTTCAACCATCACGTGACACTGGTTTCAGCTGTTGAGGATGTGGAGAGGAAACCGAGAAGTGCGTACAACCACCGTGTGACAGTGATGGTGTGACAGCGCAAAATGGTAGGGCGGGACTGTCAGGTTGTGTGTGTGGTATTTGGCAGAGGTTGGCTGCAGAAGTTGGGATGCTATACTTAGATGAAACCGAGGCAATAATGTCTGGTGCACAGGTGTACATCCCCACCTGGTGTCTCCTGTGCGCATGTGGTTGGTTAGTTGTTGGAGTTTTATGTCCTGGCCACATCTAAGGACATATCAGGACGGGTACCGACATGTGTCAGTGCACACTCATGACGACTTTATAGTGCTGCCCAACTCAGAGACCATGCCACCAGCAACATGACCTGATATCCCACTCAGTTACATTATCCTGACACCGAGCCAACCAGTCCTTGCCCTATCCTAATAATGCCAAGCGCCTGGCTAGGAAGCGCCAAGTATCAATTTTATAAGTCATTGGTTTGACTCGACTGGGAATTGAACTCCCGACCTTCTGCATGGGAGGCCTGCGCTCTACCGATCCGGCCACCGCGTCCGGTGTGCGCATGTGTCAGTGTATGTGTATGTGGTGAGTGTATGTATGTGCGAGTGTCTGTTTGGGTGTATGTGCAAGTGTGTGTGTGTGTGTGTGTGTGTATGTGTGTATGTGTATATGTATGTGTGTATGTATGTGTGTGTGTGTGTGTGTGTGTGTATATATATGTGCGCATCCGCATTCCGGCGACTCCGGCCGGCCACCTGGTGGCATGCGTTCGTCATACGTCAGTAAAACTGACTCTGGCTATGGCTATGGCTCTAACACCAGTCTGAGTGCCCATATTTCTCTAAATCTAAATGCACAAGGCATAAGATGTGCTGATTATATTGATGTAAATGCAATGCTGGATAAAAGATCAATATTTTAATATATTATATACTTTTTTATAGTTGGTATTCTATGTTTCAAACCAGAGCTGCGATGAGCTAAAACTAGCACATTTCATAGACGCAACCAGTGTATTAGCATGTGCCATGTGCTTCTCGCGGGTTTGTTTTTCTTCCACGCATCCCACAATGCACCGCGCTGCTGGAATAGTGATGTATTCTATTCACAGCGACAGCGCCTAGTTACAATTGAACATGACACTTCCGGTACGCCTTAACCAGAAGTAGCCAGGGCAGCGTCCGGTCCCTTGAACCCGACTTTGGTGATGTCCTGAAAGGAGCACAGTGCACCTGGGACACGATGAACAGCAGGTTTTTTTTTCTCTTCTGCACCGGCTGTCCACTCAATAGTCACACTCTGCATGCACATGCGGCTTCACCACTAAACACTGTGAGCATATCGCCTCCGCATGGAGAGTGTTCAAATTGAACTGTGACTAGGTCTTTTAAAGTTGGGGAGTCCGATAAAAACATCAAATTTTCAAAAGCAAAACACCCTTCTAGATATGACCCTACATATCCTATTTGGATACCGGTACACTTAATAAGTATAGAAGGGCATATTGAGTCAATTTAAAAGAAGCTGTTACTGGTGATTGCTGAAGCCTATCGAGTAGTTTTAACAAGCACGCCAAAATTAATTTGCCATGTTTACACTTCAAATATCTCATAATTTAGTCATTTTAAAACAAAGTTACTTCAAGCTAAAAGAAGGTAGATTAGGTAGATTATATTTATCTCAGAAAATGACAGAAACTCAAAACCATCAGACTGTGCAACTTCAAAGCTACCTCTCCGAGCAGATGCTATAATTGTATCCAGCACACATTCCGCTTGGAGCGGGCCTGTCGCCTCCACTCATGGCGCCACCTACCGGAATGCTCAGTCACTGCAGCTACTTAAAGCTGCATAGTCTGATAAAGCGTCAAATTTTCAAAACAAAAACACTCACCTAGATTTGAATCTACATATCTAACTTAGATACTGATGCACTTTTTAAATATTTGTTGCCACATAGAAGGGCATACTGAGTTAATTTAACAGAAGCTTTTATTGCACAAACCTATAGTGTCAAGAGCTTTGGCGTGCTTGCCAAAATTAATTTGGGATGTTTGCACTTCAAACATTGCTAGAGTTAGGCATTTAAAATAAAAGGTACTTCAAACTAGAGTAAGGTAGACCATAACAATTAATTTAATATACTTATCTCAGAAAAATGGCAGAAACCTAAAAGCATCGGACTATGCAACTTTAATGAACAATTTCGCTTGACTTTTGTCAAGCACGGAAAATACATCATAAAGGGGCCGTTAGATCGCCAACACAACTTTACATATTTCAAATGTTCATGATCGGTATTACTAGGATAGGGCAAGGACTGGTTAGCTCAATATCAGGATAATGTGACTGAGTGGGAAATCGGGTCACGATGCCGGGGGGGCCTGGTCTCCCAGTGGTGAGGAGATTGGGGGGGGGGGGGGTTCCATACAACATCATTTAATTTTTGTCCCTACTTTTATTCCTACTAGATGTTACAGACAAGTAGACTGGTACCCTCACCCTCAGTGCTTTATTATATGTAGACAAGTAGACTGGTACTTCAGTGCTGTGGTACAGACAAGTAGACTGGTACCCTCACCCTCAGTGCTTTATTATATGTAGACAAGTAGACTGGTACTATCAGCTTCAGTGCTGTGGTACAGACAAGTAGACTGGTCCCCTGACCCTCAGTGCTGTTGTATAGGTCACTGTTGTGCTATGGTTTAAACAATTAGGACTGCAGTTTGTTTGCATAGGCTACATCCGAGGTGTTTGTTTGTTTGGGTTTTACATCCTAGCAACATATATCGTCATCAGGACGGGTACCGATTTGTGACACCTGGTTGGCTCAGTGTCATGCCAATATGACTGAGCGGGATATCAGGTCATGGTGTAGATAAAAGATTCTCCCGGTACTTGTAGCACACGGGAGAACGACAATGTAGTCTAAATACGGGTGAAAATAGCTTTAGTATGGAACAGGGAGTAGAATGCCTGCCTCCAGTATCAAATGGATACTTATATCGGCACAGAGTTGGTGAAATGGGAGAGAATGCAAAAAGACAAGATGGCGGCCATAGAACGCCGTCGATTTCACTTTTAAATCTTATTAAGCTAGATATTATATTATATTTTTCAACTCAAAGGTAGCGGGCTAATAATAAGACATATGTAAAGAATAATTGTTGCTTCTTACATTGTGAAATTAGGCTCTAATTTCATTGACCCGCATTTTCGACCGTTTTTATATAGGGTTGGAATTCACCCGTGTACTGAGTACCGGGTGAATCCTTTATCTAGTCATGGTGCTGGCGGCCTAGTCTCCCAGTGGGGCAGCACTATAAAAGTTGCCATGAGTGCACACTGTCACAAGTCGGTGGTACCCGTCCTGATATGACCTTAGATGTTGCCAGCACGTAAAACCCCAACAACCAACCAACCTGCTTTGTTTTCTTGTTGGAATCACTTTCTCAGTCGGGTGACTCAGAAGACGCCTGTCACCTCCCGGCGCACACACGCGCCTTCATGTCCCGTGCGGCACCACGTGACCGCCATCACCCTGCGGGAGGTCCTTGTAGTAGAAGGGCCGCAGCCTCGTTCTGGAGACGGCTCTCAGCGCGCATGGCTCACGTGCACAAAAACCACAGTCCGCCGCCCCCCCCCCCTCCACGCCCCCCCCCCCCACAGCTTATTACCAACAGCCTCAACCCAACAGCCCCCAACAAACAGCCCCAACCCAACAGTCCCCACCAACAACACCAACCAACAGCCCTAAATCAACAGCACCTAACCAACAGCCCCCAACAAACAGCCCCAACCCAACAGTCCCCACCAACAACACCAACCAACAGCCCTAAATCAACAGCACCAAACCCAACAGCCCCTAACCAACAGCCCCCAACAAACAGCCCCAACCCAACAGTCCCCACCAACAACACCAACCAACAGCCCTAAATCAACAGCACCAAACCAACAGCACCAACCCAATAGCTCCAATCAAAAGCACCAAACCAAGAGCTCCAATCAACAGCACCAAACCAACAGCACCAAACCAACAGCTCCAAACCAACAGCACCAAACCAACATCACTAAACCAACAGCACCAAACCAACAGCACCAAACCAACAGCACCAAACCAACAGCACCAAACCAACAACACCAAACCAACAGCACCAAACCAACATCACCAAACCAACAGCTCCAAACCAACAGCACCAAACCAACAGCTCCAAACCAACAGCACCAAACCAACAGCACCAAACCAACAGCACCAAACCAACAGCACCAAACCAACAACACCAAACCAACAGCACCAAACCAACAACACCAAACCAACAGCACCAAACCAACAACACCAAACCAACAGCACCAAACCAACAGCACCAAACCAACAGCTCCAAACCAACAGCTCCAAACCAACAGCTCCAAACCAACAGCTCCAAACCAACAGCACCAAACCAACAGCTCCAAACCAACAGCACCAAACCAACAGCTCCAAACCAACATCACCAAACCAACATCACCAAACCAACATCACCAAACCAACAGCACCAAACCAACATCACCAACCCAACATCACCAAACCAACAGGTCCAAACCAACAGCACCAAACCAACAGCTCCAAACCAACAGCACCAAACCAACAGCGCCAAACCAACAGCACCAAACCAACATCACTAAACCAACAGCACCAAACCAACAGCACCAAACCAACAACACCAAACCAACAGCACCAAACCAACAGCACCAAACCAACAGCACCAAACCAGCAGCTCCAAACCAACAGCACCAAACCAACAGCTCCAAACCAACATCACCAAACCAACAGCTCCAAACCAACAGCACCAAACCAACAGCTCCAAACCAACAGCACCAAACAAACATCACTAAACAAACAGCACCAAACCAACAGCACCAAACCAACAACACCAAACCAACAACACCAAACCAACAGCACCAAACCAACAGCACCAAACCAGCAGCTCCAAACCAACAGCACCAAACCAACAGCACCAAACCAACAGCACCAAACCAACAACACCAAACCAACAGCACCAAACCAACAGCAACACCAAACCAACAACACCAAACCAACAGCACCAAACCAACAGCTCCAAACCAGCAGCTCCAAACCAACAGCACCAAACCAACAGCACCAAACCAACAGCACCAAACCAACAGCTCCAAACCAACAGCTCCAAACCAACAGCACCAAACCAACAGCACCAAACCAACAGCACTAAACCAACAGCACCAAACCAACAGCACCAAACCAACAACACCAAACCAACAGCACCAAACCAACAGCACCAAACCAACAGCTCCAAACCAACAGCACCAAACCAACAGCACCAAACCAACATCACTAAACCAACATCACCAAACCAACAGCACCAAACCAACAACACCAAACCAACAGCACCAAACCAACCGCACCAAACCAACAGCACCAAACCAACAGCTCCAAACCAACAGCTCCAAACCAACAGCACCAAACCAGCAGCACCAAACCAACAGCACCAAACCAACAGCTCCAAACCAACAGCACCAAACCAACAGCCTCCAAACCAACAGCACCAAACCAACATCACCAAACCAACAGCACCAAACCAACAACACCAAACCAACAACACCAAACCAACAGCACCAACCCAACAGCACCAAACCAACAGCACCAAACCAACAGCACCAAATCAACAGCACCAACCCAACAGCACCAAACCAACAGCACCAAACCAACATCACTAAACCAACATCACCAAACCAACAACACCAAACCAACAGCACCAAACCAACAGCACCAAACCAACAGCACTAAACCAACAGCACCAAACCAACAGCACCAAACCAACATCACTAAACCAACATCACCAAACCAACAGCACCAAACCAACAGCTCCAAACCAACATCACTAAACCAACATCACCAAACCAACAGCTCCAAACCAACAGCACCAAACCAACAGCTCCAAACCAACAGCTCCAAACCAACAGCACCAAACCAATAGCACAAAACCAACATCACTAAACCAACAGCACCAAACCAACAGCACCAAACCAACAGCACCAAACCAACAGCACCAAACCAACAGCGCCAAACCAACAGCTCCAAACCAACAGCGCCAAACCAACAGCACCAAACCAACAGCAACAAACCAACATCATCAAACCAACAGCACCAAACCAACATCACTAAACCAACAGCACCAAACCAACAGCTCCAAACCAACAGCACCAAACCAACAGCTCCAAACCAACAGCACCAAACCAACAGCACCAAACCAACAGCACCAAACCAACAGCACCGAACCAACAGCACCAAACCAACAACACCAAACCAACAGCTCCAATCAACAACATCACCAAACCAACATATAATATCTCGTGGTTTGCTCGGCCACATGAGCACCAAAAGATACCATAAACTCTCCCCATTCAGTCCCACCTGATGCCTCTCTCAAATAAACTCATAAACAAACTCATAAGGAAGAAAGGGAAGACAAGTCACACAAGATTGACAGTGAAGAAGTTGTGCTTTATTGGCATCAACTCCTGTTAACCTGCTAGTGACCTATCACCCTGACCCCTTACCTTCTGTCCACACAGAGTCTCATTACCTGTTTAGTATGTCTATGAATCAGTGCCGACAGCCCATTGAACCGGAGTCCCCTGGTTGTTGCACACAACTCAATTTGGATATATGAAAGGTGGTAGCATCAGACAGAGTGTCTGGGGTCCTGCTCTGGAGTAGGTGTGTCTCACTCAAGAGCCAGGAGTAGAGTGGTCTCTCCAGTGTGTCTGGAGCAGTTTCTTGAATAATTAATATCAAAGTGAGGCTAGGGTGGTCAGGTGGCCAAGGTGGTGCAGGTGACTGGGCATCCCACAGCCACACAATCAGACATTCTCCACAGCCTGGGAGGGCAACATCCCCCAGTATGGGTGGCTGTCACTCAACCCAGCTGTAGGTGGTGTCCATACTTTATGCAGATTAGGCTGGTGTGCTTGCCCATCGGCACCATGGTAACAGGTAGTTGTAGACAGCTACAAAAAATGTCCTTTTCTCCAAACATGAACAGTCTCTTATATAGTAACATCTCTTCATAATCTCAGGCATGATGTATGAACATATATTTCACATAGCTTCTATAATGTCATATTGTGAGTGGGGCACCATTGCTTTTAGATTACATAACTTTGTCCCTACTCTGTCGCCCAAGAATAATAATGCTCTCTGCCAATATATAATTCCGAACCGAAAATCCGTATATTTTTACAAACAGCTCCAATCAACAACAGCACCAAAGCAACAGCTCCAATCAACAACAGCACCAAACCAACAACACTAACCCAACAGCCCCAAACCATCAGCCCCAAACATGTATCCCCAACCAACAGTCCCAACAAGTCTGTGATAGGCTTATTCCAGATCCCCCAGTCTAGGTCCAATCTATGTGACTAGCAGTGTCCTGGATCTGCCAGTCCACGTCCTATCTATGTGACTGCATGCGTTCTAGATCCCCAGGTGTGTTCCAGATCCAACCTTGCTGTAACGAGATATGAGGTTAATATGTGAACTGAGCGCAAAGCGTCTTACAAGTTACATGAATATTCCTCAAACCGTGTGATAGTGGGAAGTGCTACAGAGAGTGAATCCCGGCTGGGAATCAATATCAAGGCAGACCCATGTCACACTGCACCCTCACACTCAGGCAGCAGGACCAGGGTCTGGGGTGGCAATAGTTACACTGTTCGATACATGTGGTGCAGACCTGCAACTCGTGCCGCACAGGCCCTATACTGACATCTGTCACATCATGCAGGTTGTATAGTGACATCTGCCACATCATGCAGGCCCTATTGTGATATCTGCCACATGCAGGCCTTATTGTGATATATGCCACATCATGCAAGCCCTATTGTGACATCTACCACATCACATAGGCCCTATAGTAACATCTGCCACATCACACAGGGCCTACTGTGACATCTGCCACATCATAAGGCCCTATTATGGTATCTGCCACATCATGCAAGCCCTATAGTGACATCTGCCACATCACTTGGGCCTTATTGTGACATCTGCCACATCACACAGGCTCCTTTGTAATATCTGCCATGACATGTAGGTTGTATAGTGACGTACAACACATCACACAGGCCCTATTGTGACATCTGCCACATTACACAGGCCCTATTGTGACATCTGCCACATCGCACAGGACCCTTTGTGATATCTGCCAGGACATGTAGGTTGTAGAGTGATATATACCACATCACGCAGGCCTTATTGTGACATCTGCCACATTACACAGGCCTTATTGTGACATCTGCCACACTACACAGGCCCTATTGTGACATCTGCCACATCGCACGGGACCCTTTGTGATATCTGCCAGGACATGTAGGTTGTAGAGTGATATACACCACATCACGCAGGCCTTATTGTGACATCTGCCGCATCACACGGGACCCTTTGTGATATCTGCCAGAACATGTAGGTTGTATAGTGACGTACAGTACATCACGCAGGCCCTATTGGACATCTGCCGCATCACACGGGCCCCTTTGTGATATCTGCCAGGACATGTAGGTTGTATAGTGACGTACAGCACATCATGCAGGCAGGCCCTATTGTGACATCTGCCACACCACGCAGGCCCTATTGTGACATCTGCCACATCACATGGGCCCCTTTGTGATATCTGCCAGGATATGTAGGTTGTATAGTGATGTACAGCACATCACGCAGGCCCTATTGTGACATATGCCACACCATGCAGGCATTATTGTGACATCTGCCACATCACACTGGCCCCTTTGTGATATCTGCCAGGACATGTAGGTTGCATAGTGACGTACAACACATCACGCAGGCCCTATTTGGACATCCGCCCCACCATGCAGGCCCTATTGTGACATCTGCCACATCACACTGGCCCCTTTGTGATATCTGCCAGGACATGTAGGTTGTAGAGTGACGAACACCACATCA
Organism: Branchipolynoe longqiensis; assembly: GCA_030323885.1. Taxonomy (NCBI): domain Eukaryota; kingdom Metazoa; phylum Annelida; class Polychaeta; order Phyllodocida; family Polynoidae; genus Branchipolynoe; species Branchipolynoe longqiensis. The sequence goes on along the minus strand of CM059192.1, from coordinate 65,240,858 downwards.
CACAGGCCCTATTGTGACATCTGCCACATCACACTGGCCCCTTTGTGATATCTGCCAGGACATGCAGGTTGTAGAGTGACGTACAGCACATCAACCAGGCCCTATTGTGACACCTGCCACATCACACTGGCCCCTTTGTGATATCTGCCAGGACATGTAGGTTGTAGAGTGACGAACACCAAATCACACAGGCCCTATTGTGACATCTGGCATACCATGCAGGCCTTATTGTGACATCTGCCCCATCACGCAGGCCCTATTGTGACATCTGCTACATCAGACGGGCCCCTTTGTGATATCTGCCAGGACATGTAGGTTGTAGAGTGACGTACACCACATCACGCGATGCGGATATTCCTGGCACCCACTGACTGCAGGTTTAAGCCGTGAGTGGAGTGCGTTAAAAAAAATCAATCAATACAGCCTTGGGCGGATATGCACAGCCTATACAGTGTGGGCGTACTCGAGTCTAAAGTGAGACGCAATATTCTGTAATGTTGGTTCACAGTCCCTTATTCAAAGTCCTTGGGGCTAGTTGTGTTTGGAGATTCAGATTTATTTTGGATTTTAGAATAAAGTAGTAATAAAACATTAATACAGCAGTAAAAACCTGAATGCTAACATTAAATCGGATAAATAATAAAGAATAGCAAATATTATTAGTTTATTTATGGAGTAATATGCTGATTAATGAAGTAATGGAATGATTATAGACCATGAATACTGTAGTACATTTTATTTCCAACAAAAATATTTCATAAAGTATATACAGCTTATAATGAATTGTAATCAAAAACATTAATATTTCTTCAGAGAATCGCATGAATATTCACACTAGGTATGACTAAAAGGTAAATAGATTTACAGTTTATTTATATGCTGTATGAAAAAAACTTGAACTTTCGTAGCCCGATCATAACAAGACGGAGTCTCCTGATACAAGACAGAATATGGTGACAAGATGATGTCTCATAACAGAAGATGGCACATGGTGACAAGATGGCGCCTCCTGAGACAAGACAGAACGATGTGACAAGATGGTGTCTCCGGACACAAAATGGCACATTGTGACAAAATGACATCTCATGACACAAGACGCACATTGTGACAAGATAGCATCTCCTGACACAAGACAGCACTTCATGGCAAGATTGTATCTTCTAACACAAGACGGATCACCATGACAAGATAGTGTCTCCTGACACAAGACAGCACATCATGACAAGATGGTGTCTCATGATACAAGACAGCACTTCATGACAAGATTGTATCTTCTAACACAAGACATCACGTAACAAGACGGATCACCATGACAAGATAGCATCTCCTGACAAGACCGCACATCGTGACAAGATAGTGTCTCATGATACAAGACGGCACTTCATGACAAGATTGTATCTTCTAACACAAGACGGATCACCATGACAAGATAGTGTCTCCTGACACAAGACAGCACATCATGACAAGATGGTGTCTCATGATACAAGACAGCACTTCATGACAAGATTGTATCTTCTAAAACAAGACGGATCACCACAACAAGATATCATCTCCTGACAAGACAGCACATCGTGACAAGATGGTGTCTCATGATACAAGACGGCACTTCATGACAAGATTGTATCTTCTAACACAAGACAGATCACCATGACAAGATAGTGTCTCCTGACACAAGACAGCACATCATGACAAGATGGTGTCTCATGATACAAGACAGCACTTCATGACAAGATTGTATCTTCTAAAACAAGACGGATCACCACGACAAGATAGCATCTCCTGACAAGACAGCACTTCGTGACAAGATGGTGTCTCATGATACAAGACGGCACTTCATGACAAGATTGTATCTTCTAACACAAGACGGATCACCATGACAAGATAGCAGTTTGTTTTTTGTTTGTTGTTGTTTTACGTCCTAGCAACATCTCCTGACACAAAGACACATCGTGACAAGACAGAACGTCGTGACAAGATGGGCGTGCCCATGCAGCATTTTTTTGTCATCACTGCTCGCCGATTTGCAAACATGACCTGCTTTCTCTAACTCTGGTACCAGTCCGTCACCCAACCTCTGGTTACCAGCAACAACAAAAACAACCAGACCGGAAGTGGTCACCTTCTTCTGCGCACTGCGGGCACCAGCGCCGGTGTGTGACAAATAACAGCTGTACTCAGACGAGATCTGCGGCCTACGGGCGTGTTGTCACAAGCTGAGCTAGGCTAAGGCTCTCCCTGAGCAACACCAACAAAATGTCACTCTGGTGGGGCTTGCACAATTGTCACCCTGGTAGAACAAGTACCTTTCTCTGGCCTGATATGATCCTAGATGTTGCTAGGACGTAAAGCAATAACAAACAAAAGTACCTTTCAGAGCATATTATATCTGAGTAATAAAACGAGTAACTCAACACTGCATCACATCTAGCGATATCTTTTATGAGTAACTAGCAACACACCAGCTCTGGGTCACATGAAGCTGTGAGTAATGTCATAATGAGTAGATCTGAGTGACACTATGATGAGTAACTTGCAACACACCAGCTCTGGGTCACATGAAACTCTGAGTAATGTCATAATAAATAGATCTGAGTGACACTATGACGAGTAACTAGCAACACACCAGCTGTTGGTGACACAAGGTGAAACTGTGAGTAATGCCATAATGAGTAGATCGGAGTTGCACTATGCTGAGTAATGTTAACAATCATTGCCCTTGTGTTACTCACACAAGCGTATTCCAAAGGCAGCAGCTATTGGTTAAGACTAGGAACACAGTCATATTTTAAAGGCAGTAACTTGCGGCTAAGCGTAGGAATACAAGTTTATTCTGAAGGTAGTAATTTGTGGTTATCGCCTGGAACGCAATCATATTGTAGTGGTCTGCACTGACTTCTCAGGCAAGGAGCCACATAGACAAGTAGACGTGGGTAGTGTGGTGACATCAGGGAGCCTAGGTGGTGGAATGGTTAGCACAATGGCCCGGAATGCAAAGAGATGTTGGTTCGAATCCCACTCTAGTCACAATATTTCCCATTTTCATCACCCCCCACAACACTGGTTGCCATGACCATGATCCTGTACAAGCTACGCGCTGTATAGTTGTTGAACCTACCCTGTGTATGTAAGTGCATTGCCTGTATATATGTAATTGTAAGCATTAAAAGACTTACAATTCCAGGGGGACGAGTGTAGTGGTCTGCACTGACCTCTCAGACAAGGAGCCGTATAGACAGGTAGGTGTGGGTAGTGTGGTGACATCAGGGAGCCTATGTGGTGTAATGGTTAGCACACTGCCCTGGAATGCAAAGAGATGTGGGTTCGAGTCCCACTCTAGGCGCAATATTTCCCATTTTATCACACCCCCCAACAATATTCTAATGGCAGTAGCTTCTGGTTAACACTAAAAACAGACTGCAAAGTTAATTAGCTTATACCTCAATTTGACGGTGAACCTCTAATGGGTTACCAGAGCCCTTGCCCGTGTCAGCTTTTTCTCAAAGATTAAAGTTGCATGGTCCGATGAAATATAATTTTGTCAAAATTAAAACAACTACTTACATTTGATCCTATATATCCAACTTAGATACTGGTGTATTAGCTAATGATTTGGGACAGCATATACAGAATAACCAGTGAATTTATAAGCTCACCCTTAAGGACACTCACTTTGAAACACCCATTATGCTGGGAGGCCATTAACCAACTAGGCCAATCTCGTGACCTCATTAGCCTCCCCCCAACCAAGTAGGCCTACTGTGCAGGGCCATAGAGGGGAAGGGGATATGAGGTGGATGTGTGTGTATGTGTCTGTGTGTTTCCTGACCTGACTTTACAGAGACACAGAGACAGACATACACACAGACATACACACACAGACACAGCAGACACACGCATACATACACACATAGATATACACACAGACACACACAGACATACATACATATACACACAGACACACACATACATATGCATACACATACATACACACACAGACATTACCACACATACATATACACACATAGGTAGACACACACAGACAGACATGCATAGACAGCACACACAGACACACAAACACACAGACATGCACACACCCGACATACACAGACACACATACACCCAACCTGACTTTGCAGAGAGAGAGACACACACATACAGAGACACATAGACAGCCACACACAGACAGAGGCAGACACACACATACATGCACACACATACATACACACAGACACACACACATACATACACACAGACACACACATACATACACACATACACAGACAGACACACCTATACACACAGACACACATACATACACAGACACACATACACCCGACCTGACTTTGCAGAGAGAGAGACGCACACACAGACAGAGACACATAGACAGACACACACAGACAGAGGCAGCCACACATATACATACACACATATATACACAGACACATACACACACAGACATTACCACACATGCATATACACACATACACACAGACAGACACACATAGATAGACACACACAGACAGACATGCATAGACAGCACACACAGACACAGAAACACACAGACATGCACACACCCAACCTACACAGACACACATACACCCGACTTGACTTTGCAGAGAGAGACACACACACAGACAGAGACACATAGACAGACGCACACAGATAGAGGCAGACATACATACACACACATACATACACACACATACATACAGACACACACAGACACCCACATACATACACACATACACACCCACACATACACACACAGATAGACACACACAGACAGACACACACACACAGATACATACATACATAGACAGACAGACACAAGCAGACAACAGACACACATTATATTTAGTTAAAAACCCTAGTGCCATGGGCCTATGGCACTAATCCATTCTCAGAATGTTTCCCACCCAACCAGGAATACCTACCTACAGTCCTGTAAGGTTCCAGGTCATCTCACATCACGTGGTCACCGCGAGATGACCATCTGGGTCATAGCCACAGGACTTTTGGCAAGCTTGTCGAAATTAATTTGTGGTTCTTTCAGCTCATATTACTTCAAAACTAATCATCTTTAATCAAAATCACTCCGGACTAATGATTAGTAGCTTGTAACGATCAATTGGATATATTTATCTCAAAAATAAGACAAAAATTCAAATGCCATCGGACCATGCAACTTTAAGGCACCGATGTGTGCCTTAAAACCCAAAGAAAGCCCTGTGCAGTAGGCAATCTGATTACACATGACATACTGAGACAGAACAAAGACAATACAAACTTACACATGATTTATTGGGCCGACTGAGACACCATGGGACTTAATGAGACAGCAGAGACAATACACTTATGTAGGACTTACTGAGACAACACAAACTTACACCAGACTTACTGAGAGAGCAGTATACAATTCACTTACATAGGACTTACTGAGACAAGATTGAGACAACACAAACTTACACTGGACTTAATGAGACAGCAGAGACAATACACTTACATAGGACTTACTGAGACAAGACAGACAACACAACCTTACACCGGACTTACTGAGACAGCAGAGACAATACATTTAGATAGGACTTACTGAGACAAGACTGAGACAATACAAACTTACACCAGACTTACTGAGACAGCCGAGACAATACACTTACATAGGACTTACTGAGACAAGACTGACACAATACAAACTTACACATGATTGACTGAGATAGGACTACTAAATACGAAGATACAGAGCTTACTTGGACAATACCAATTTACACAGGACTTATTGAAACAATACACACTTATACATGGCTTACTGAGCCAATACAAAGTTGAACTACACAATATTTATAGACCGTACAAACTTGACTACAGGACTTCCAGAGACAGTACAAACTTGACTACACAGGACTTACTGAGACAGTACAAAAGGGCTGAGAGTTAGCGCTACACCACGTGGTGCATGGCGCATGCGCTGTGGCCGGCTTTACGGGTTACTGTACTTCCGGTGCCTAACAAGCCCACCTCCTGTTAACACACGCCCCTAAGCACTTCCTTCCGGTCATGCGCTGTGTCAAGTACATAGCTGGGTATCTCTTACCAACAAGTCAACGACACACCTTCCCACATCAAACATTCAAAAACAGTTCAAATTGTAGTCCGATGGTTTTGTGCTTATGTGATTTTCTGAGATAAATATATTAAGGTTGATCGTTATAATCTACCTCACTTTACACTTGAGGTAATTTTGAAGTAAAATAACTAACTTAGGAGATATTTGAAACATAAACAAACCAAATTTACTTTGGAATGATTGGCAAATCTCTGACTCCAAAGGCTTTGACAGTAACAGGTTCTATTAAATTGACTTAATATGCCGTTCTATGTAGAAACACATCTTTAACAAGTGCACGAGTATCCAAGTTGCATGTATAGGTGCACGAGTATCCAAGTTGCATGTATAGGTTCAAACCTACATAAGTGTTTTGCTTTCATAAATTTGATTCTCTTATCGGAATGCAACTTTAATTTATACATTCCCCTCCCATGTTTTAACCCCCTTCCTCCCCTTCCCACCCTCACACACAGACAAAAACACCCCCTCCCCCCACCCACAGTCATATGCCCCGTTTCCATAGTTACACTCCAGTGCTGTAACAGGGTGACATAGTTCCTTAAAATTGAGTCGTATTCGATTTCAGAGCCCGTCAACTCTCAAAACTTGTCGTGCAAGAAGGAAACCTGCTCAGCAATGCCTGCGGCATGGGGTGGGGTGTCTTCTGGGAGCAGTGTGGGGACAATGACCGCACCCCCACCGCACCCCCCCCCCCCCCCCCCCCCCCCGACTGGGGCATGGGTACATCGCCACAAGGGTGTACTCTTTGTTCAAACTTTGCTTCAATAAATGTTTCTTGTTCAGCAAACCAAAGCCCAAGTATTCGAGCCTTAACAATAATGGTACGGTAAAACCCCATTATAATGTGATCATTGGGGTCCATCAAATGTCATCGCGAAACAAGCAGTCGCGCTAAATTGGGGTTCAGTTTATTGAATTACCTTTGAATTAAGGAATTCTGGGTCCAATGAATCATCGCATTATATGAGAATTTGCATTAAATCGGGGCGCGTTATAACTTGGTTTCACCTTACAACTACAAGTGAACTGCTTAGAGATGATGATTGATGAGATGAGAGGGTGAGATAATGAGACGAGGATGAGGTGAGCAGATGAAAAGAGAGCATGAGATGAGATGCTGAGACAAGAGGATGAGATAGGATGAGATGAGATGATGAGATAAGATGAGCGATGCTAGGCATGAGAGGGAGCCATCAAGCTTCACAGACTGTGTGTGTAGAAACTTGATTGATTGATTGGTGGTTGCTTTACGCCTTGTTGGCAGCATAGGCCATATTCACGGCGAGAAATGTTTGTTTTTGTTCAAACCATCGCTTTGACATGTAAAAGCAGACAATCAATTTTTGGGTCAATAGACACTCATGAATTTGTTAAACTCACAATAATATAGTTTCTGGTCAAGCTAAATAAAATTCTAGATGATAGTATTATTCACCGATGAAATTAGTTTAAAAAGCTATATGAGGTGGTACAAACCAGCTGCCCTCAAAAAGCCTAAATGTTTTCTTGTTTTACTTTAGTAAAAAGGTCATGCATGCTGTTTGCAGTGTAAAATTGTTGGCGCAGGGCCATGAAATCCACACAGTTTAATAAAGTGTGTTTTAATGTCAGTGGGGACTGACATCCAATACATTCAGGGGAGGGTCCCCCTTGAGCAGAAAAACGTGTTAACCACGGGTGGCCAATATGGCATCTTGTTAAAAAAAACCTGGTCGTGTCGCCCTTCCAAGCAACTTTGCGGCAGTCCGGTCACAAAGGGATAATTCTATGGAGTTTGTTTGGGTATTTATCCCATTCGATCTGCCATTGGTTCCAGGTGTATTTTTGAATGGTAGGTTTCAGATCAGAGTGGGGAATATGACACACTTCCAAAGATGCAGTCAGGGCTCAAGTGGCCGCTTGATTTGCTCTCTCATTTCCTGGGATACCCATATGACTGGGCACCCAACATAGGTGAATGTCAAATTTTCCTATTGAAAAGAGTTTCGTTTAATGAGTACTTTAAGTAGTATTGGGTGGTCCAGTTTCCTATTGTTTAAAGCATGAAGGCAGGAAAAAGAGTCAGTGAAAATGATAAATGTATGACTGGCTGAGGTTTCGATGCACTCTAACGTGACTAGGAGTGCTTGTGCCTCTAACATGAATAGGAGTGATTGTGCCTCTAAAGATGGAACTCTGATCTGGAATACGCATACCTAATTCACGTCCATGCATGATTGCTGCTGCAGAGACTCTGTTGTCTGTCTTTGACCCATCAGTGTAGACGGCTAGGTGGGAACTAAAAGCACTTTGCACATCGAAACTAGAATGGACGGTCACATGGCCTATTCTACCCTGCTTTGTGGATTTCACCTCAGTCTGAAGACCCATATATATGATCGCCATGATTACTTCAAAGTCATCTGGACGAAGCTATTACAATACAGGCCAAACTGCAACACACCAGTAAGTCGTGGGGCTGAATCTGTAATACCCAAGTCACACTACTGCTTGCGACCACTTGTGACCAATTTTGGGACCACAAAAAAGGGGTGGTTGCAAAAACGTTGCTAGTGGTAGCTGACCTCCTTGCAACCAAATTGGTCACAAGGAAGTTGCAGTTACTATAATAAAAACCTCCTTGTGACCAAACTGTTCGTCCAGAGGTCAGCGACCATTGCTTGGGTCGCAAGGAGGTGGGTTGTTTGGTCCAAAGTGGTCGCAAACCTTAGTGTGACTGGGGCTTGAGGGTCGCATCAAAAAGGGCAGTAGCTGCAGATCCACGACAAATCGCCCCATTGGAGCCGGCTTCGGGTCTGGCTCACTTGGCCACACAGTGCTCAGCGGGGCGTGTGAGACTGGGCAGGCTGATCATCCTTCATACCCGCCCAGATCAATATCAGCCAGCCTCGGGTCCACGTGAAGCTGAGCAGGGAGGTCCACGCCAAGCTGAGCAGGGAGGTCCACGCCAAGCTGAGCAGGGAGGTCCATGCCACTAAGTGGCACTAATCGAACCTACTGTACAATTATCACGCCACTACATCACATCTGTTCAAAATAGGTGCTTAGGGCTCGGATGGTCTGGTAATAGACCCGGTGTCCACCAAAGAGCGCCATCTGTGACTCGTGAGTGATTAACTCAGATGCACATCCCATTAACTGTATAGACACTCCTCACCACATCCATGATGACACGTGTCTGACACAAGCCCCTCACCACATCCATAGCACGGCTCTAACCCAGATCACCGAACACAGACACTGCTCATCACTACCATGATGACGCGTGTCTGACACTGTTAACCGTATACAGACACCTGCACACATCCATGATGCGTCTCTAAGTCTAACCCAATTACCCATACAGACACCACTCACCACAACCATAACGCGTCTCTAACCCAGCTGACCGTACACGGGACCCGCTCTCCTCTGCCGTGGACTAACTGCCCCGCCTGGTACCATCATAACCATGCCGAGTGTGGTAACACTTACCAGTTGCCGTGTCCTCTCCACGCGTACACGGACAGGCACTCCCTGAGGAGAGCGTCCAGGTCCACATCCAGCGACATGTCGCCGGGGTGGCCCCGCGTCCCACCGGCACACGCGGGCGGCCGGGGCGGCCGGAAGGGCGGCCGGGGGAGCGGCCGGACCGGCGGGCGGAGGGGCGGCCGGGGGAGCGGCCGGAGGGGCGGCCGGACGGGCGGCCGGAGGGACGGGCCCGACGTTACTCACACAGGCCGTAATACTTGGGGGGCGCCGTGCTCCTGTCGTCGCTTAACACAAACCCTCAGGAAGAGGCCTCCAGCATGTGGGTACAGACTGTGGGTCCAGACTGTGGGTCCAGTGTGTGGGTCCAGACTGTGGCTACACTGTGGGTCCAGAGTGTGGTTACACTGTGGGTCTAGTGTGTAGGTCCACTGTGTGATTACAGACTGTGGGTCCCATGTGTGGGTCCACTATGTGGGTAAAGACTGTTGGTCCCGTGTGTGGGTCTAGTGTGTGGGGCCACTGTGTGGTTACAGACTGTGGGTCAAGTGTGTGGGTCCACTAAGTGGTTTCAGACTGTGGGTCCCGTGTGTGGGTCCACTATGTGGTTACACTGTGGATCCTATGTGTGGGTCCACTATGTGGGTCCCGTGTGTTGGTCCACTATGTGGTTACACTGTGGGTCCCGTGTGTGGGTACGTAGCAGTGTGAGGAGTGTTGCGGAACACAGACAGTCCTCCCGAGACGGGAACACTAAATGAGCGACTACACACAGTGCCGCGACAGCACTCTCCATACACAGGCTCCATGTAGGTTAGCACCCCTCTCCACACACAGGCGTGGTACAGGTAGCACCCCGCTCCGAACACAGGGTTGGTGGAGCTTAGAAAATGAGTGCCAGGTTTAAACCAAACGTTGAAGATAGTGATGAATGAGTGCTCAGTTTACGCTTAACATTGGATCTAGCAACCAATGAGTGCTCAGTTTACACTTAGAGCATCCCGGCGCACACACGAGTGGTGAATAAGTACCAGATTTACACCGAACGTTGAAGATAGTGATGAAAGAGTGCTCAGTTTACACTTAACATTGGATCTAGTGTGGAATAAGTACCAGATTTACACCGAACGTTGAAGATAGTGATGAAAGAGTGCTCAGTTTACGCTTAACATTGGATCTAGTGCGGAATAAGTACCAGATTTACACCGAACGTTGAAGATAGTGATGAATGAGTGCTCAGTGTATGCTTAACATTGGATCTAGTGTGGAATAAGTACCAGATTTACACCGAACGTTGAAGATAGTGATGAAAGAGTGCTCAGTTTACGCTTAACATTGGATCTAGTGCAGAATAAGTACCAGATTTACACCGAACGTTGAAGATAGTGATGAAAGAGTGCTCAGTTTACGCTTAACATTGGATCTAGTGCAGAATAAGTACCAGATTTACACCGAACGTTGAAGATAGTGATGAATGAGTGCTCAGTGTATGCTTAACATTGGATCTAGTGTGGAATAAGTACCAGATTTACACCGAACGTTGAAGATAGTGATGAAAGAGTGCTCAGTATACGCTTAACATTGGATCTAGTGCAGAATAAGTACCAGATTTACACCGAACGTTGAAGATAGTGATGAATGTGGGCTCAGTTTACACTTAATGTTGGAGATAGCAATCAGTGAGTACCAAGCTTTTAAAAAATAACAGATTCATGACCATACCACAGGCCCAGTCATATATGCTCCAAAAGTACATAGAGATAAATATTTTGAAGGAAAGAAAATACCCAAGACAGTGGTGAAAACAGTTATACATTCCAACTCTTATACAGAATGTTGTTAATCGTCGTTTATTTATAGTCTTCGTGAGTATTTGGTCTGCATTATAAATGTGTGTGTAGCTGAGTTTGATGTAGGGTTTAATGTTCTGTTGTTGTGTGTGTTTTGGTGTTTAATTCTCAAGGTTTGAAAGTAATGGACAAGCCCACAGACTGTCAGATCAGATAGAAGACCTTATCATATATGATATGACCGATGTTTTTATTTGTTCAACAATGACCGCGAGAGGCGCCACCAGAGTCTGTGTTAGCGATTTTCATCGGAGTTGACCATCTGATATGGTATTCATGGTCTCTGGCTACAATAAGCAGTGAGGTGGCGCCATCTGTAGGCGTGTGTAGGATGACGCATAAAACACTAGGCGGCGCCACAAGCCGACCAATACACTGGAGCACGCGGTGTGTGTGTGTGTGTGTGTGTGTGTGTGTGTGTGTGTGTGTGTGTGTGTGTGTGTGTGTGTGTGTGTGTGTGTGTGTGTGTGTGTTTGTTGTTGTTTTACGTCCTAGCAACATCTAAGGTCATATCAGGACGGGGAGTGAGTGAGTGAGTGAGTGAGTGAGTGAGTGAGTGAGTGAGTGAGTGAGTGAGTGAGTGAGTGAGTGAGAAAGAGAGAGATAGTATGAGTATAGGGGTTTGGCATGATGTGTTGGTGTGCAGTTGGTGGTTTGGTGTGTGTGTGTGCATGGTACGTGCATGTGGCCACGGCTACACCCATATGCGTGGTTTGTGTGCAATTGCTAGGATTGTGGAGGTGTAAATGCTTTGTATGCATGGCTTGTGAGTGTCCATGGTTAGTGAGCATGTACAATGTAATAGTGTGTGTATGCATGGTTTGTAGGTACATTGTGTTATGCACATGCATGTTTTGTATGCATGTGCATTGTTTGTGTGTGTACATAGTTTGTGTGTATGTACATAGCTTGTGTGTGTACATAGTTTGTGTGTGTACATCGTTTGTGTGTACATAGTTTGTGTGCATGTTCATGGTGTGTGTGTATGTTCATGGTTGGTGTGTATGTACATAGTTTGTGTGCATGTACATCGTGTGTGTGTACATCTTTTGTGTGCATGTACATATTTTGTGTCCGTGTGCATGGCTTATGTGTCTGCATGGCTTGTGTGCATGTGCATAGCTTGTGTGTGTATGGTTTATGTGCATGTACATAGTTTATGCATGTGTGCATATTTTGTGTGCACGTACAGTTTGTGTGTGTGTGTGCATGGTTTTCCGTGCCTGTAATAGTTTGTGTGCGTGTACATGGTTTTCCGTGCATGTACATATTGTGTGTGCATGTGAATGGTTTGTGTGCATGTGTGGCAGGATCTATGCTATGTGTGTGAGTGGCATCCACCCGCTGACCTCAGACTGTCTCACCCCTGATAGTGCAGCAGTGTGTGGTTGCCAGGTGTGGACTGCAGGCTGCTGTATACACTGCACTGCTTGAGGCCTGGGCTGCTCAAGGTGCAGAGTGGGGAGTAGTGCTGCTGCACCACACCCTCAGGACGACCTAGATACTAAAAAAAGCTTGTTTTATTTAACGACGCCTCTAGAGCGCATTGATTTTTATCATCGGCTATTGGATGTCAAACATATGGTCATTCTGACATATTTCTTTGGAGGAAACCTGCCACCACATAGGCTACTCTTTGCGATAAGCAGCAAGGGGTCTTTTATATGCACTTTCCCACAGACAGGACAGCACATACCACAGCCTTTGATGAACCGGTTGTGGACCACTGGTTGGAATGGAAAATTGCAAATGGGTCCACTGAGCAAGATCTATCGGATGATCGACACCTTCCAGGTGGACACGCTAGCGCCTGAGCTACGTCCCGTTCCCCCACCTAGAGACTAGTCCGCCAAACAGGCCACAGTGGTAGGCACCTACAAGACACATCAGCCTAAATAATGGAATGTATAATTCATTATATATGTATTATTAATTATGTAATCATCCTGTTGTCTATGACCAGACGGGTTGGCCAAATGAGTTGACCGTCCATCTCCCCGTTTTGGAAGATCGTGGGATTTGACTCAGGGGTTCAAACCCTAGTCGAATCAAATCAATTACGTAAAAATGTATACTTGTTGCTTCATAGCCAGGCGCTTGGCATTATTAGGATAGGGCAAGGACGGGTTGGCGTAGTGTCAGGATAATGTGATTGAGTGGGATATCAGGTCATGGTGCTGGTAGCCTGGTCTCCCAGTGGGGCAGCACTATAAAGTCACCATGACTGCGCAACGGTCACAAGTGGATACCTTTCCAGATATGACCTAAGATGTAGCCAGGACGTAAAACTCCAATAACCAATCCTATTGTCTACACGTTATACAATACGAAACGCTTTCCCTTATTCCGCTAGGTGGCGCCATCAATTCAATTTGTGTTCAGGTTTCAATGTACACTCAATGTTGACTGTGTCGCAAGCATCACTTTCAGGTGCCAGAGTCGGGGTCAATGGGCTGGCAACCATGTCTAAACCCGAGCAAAAACTGCTTCGGTATAAATCAACTGTAAATTATCCTGGTTCCAGCATCTAGCGGTTGTCTACACTGAAGTAAAGTTGGTGAAATAGGAGAGATTTATATAAAATAACACTTTTAAGTCTATTGTTTGTGTGTTTGTTGTTTTATGTCCTAGCAACATCTAAGGTCATATCAGGACGGGTACTGACTTGTGACTGTACGCACTCATGGCGACTTTATAGTGCTGCCCCACTGGAAGACCAGGCCGCCAGCACCATGACCTGATATCCCACTCAGTCACATTATCCTGACACTGAGCCAACCAGTCCTTGCCCTATCCTAATAATGCCGAGCGCCAGGCTAGGAAGCAACAAGTATAAATTTTTAAGTCATTGGTTTGACTCTACCGGGGTTCGACCCCATGACCCCACGCTCTACCAACACGGGAGACGGACGCTCTAACTAATTCGGTCATCCCGTCTGGTATTTAAGTCTATTGAGTTGCATGATCTCATCAATGATTCACCCTAAGAGTAGCGGCTATGATGGGTATGTATTTGAACATTATATCTATCATTTTAGATTGTAAAATCATGTGGTTATACCCCAGTCTCCTGACACTGTTTCTAATTGGTTGTTTAGCAGCCCTGTCAGAGAGACTGCTGCGGCAGTAACTATGACATTAATATTAACGTGTTAGAAAAACATCATTTTTCTGATTCGTCCTCAACCAGGACCAAAATAAAGATTCACATTATTCCGCTGGGTCGCAGCTCAATGGGACTATAGCTTAATCTTTTCCTACAAAAGGTGAACAAGTGCAAGTCACGGATGGGTGAATTTGAATGATTTACTGCTACTGCTACTGCTACTGCTACTGCTACTGCTACTGGAATTGTATGGAAGGAAATGGCAACTATTATATTTTTTGCTGAAACAAATACTTTTTCTAGTAACTTTAAAGCAGCATAGTCTGATGGTTTTGAGATGTTGTCATTTTCGGAGATAAATATATTAGGTTGATTGCTATAATCTATCTTACCGTAGTTTGAAGTAACTTTTATTTTATAGGGCTAACTTGAGATATTTGAAAGGCAAACATGCCAAATTAATTTTGGCAAGCACGCCAAAACTCTTGACACCATAGGCTTCTGCAGTAGCAGGTTCTATTAAATTGACTCAGTGTTCCCTTCTATGTGGCAACAAATGCTTAATGCATGCACCAATATCTAAGTTAGATATATAGAAATCTCAAATCTAGGTCGGTGTTTTGGTTTTGAAAATTTGATGCCTTCACGGGACTATGCAGCTTTAAAGTTTCTCAATATAAACTACCGAGGTATCCTTTAAACATCTCGGTATAATTTCTACTCCTAGATGCTAAAACTGAGGAATATTCAATACATAGGGCCTGCTATACGTTAAGAACAATGCTGTATTGTTAAAAAAAAACAAAAAAAACATACACCGAAAACTTGTCTGTAAGGCTGTGATTTGAAAGCTGTGAATTTGAATGAATTCCAGGTTACCATAGCGACAAGACCAAAGAAAAACTCGGCACAGAACGAAGAGTAAGTTATCCTCGTCGTCTCAGTATTGCTTGTTTTGTTTGTTTGTTGTTGTTTTACGTCCTAGCAACATCTAAGGTCATATCAGGAAGGGTACCACCGACTTGTGACAGTGCGCATTCATGGCGACTTTATAGTGCTGTCCCACTGGGAAACCAGGCCACCGGCACCATGACCTGGTATCCCACTCAGTCACATTATCCTGACACTGAGCACACCAGTCCTTGCCCTGTCCTAATAATGCCGAGCACCTGGCTAGGAAGCGACTAGATAAAAGATTCACCCGGTACTTGTAGTACACGGGTGAAGGACAACGTAGTCTAAATACTGGCGAAAATAGGATTAGTATGGAACATGAACTAGAAACTGGCTCCAGTATCAAATGGCTACTTATATCGGCACAGATTTGGTGAAATGGGAGAGAATGCAAAAAGACAAGATGGCAGCCGCAGAACGCCGTCGATTTCACTTTTAAATCTTATTAAACTAGATATTATATTATATTTTTCAACTCAAAGGTAGCGGCTATCAATAAGATATATGTAAAGAATAAATGTTGCTTCTTAGATTGTGAAATTAGGCTCTCAATTCTTTGACCCGCATTTTCGACAGCTTTTACATAGGGTTGGTTTGCACCCCTACTGCAGCAGTACGGGGTGAATCTTGTATCTAGGAAGCGACAAGCACCAATTTTCAAGTCATTGGTTTGACTCGACCAAGGTTCGAACGCACGACCTACCAGCACGGGAGACGGACGCTCCAACTCATTCTCAGTATTGCAGTCTGATCAAAGCATAACATTTTTGAAAGCAAAACACTTATCTACTTTGAACTCACATATCCAACTTAGATACTAGTGTGCTTAGGAAGTACCTGTTGCTATATTGAATGGGATACTGTGTCAATTGAATAGAACCTGTTCCTGCTGGAACCTAGGGGGGGGGGGGGGGCGGGGTCAACGTTTTGACAAGCATGCCAAAATTAATTTGACATGTTTACACTTCAAATATCTTTTGAAGATAATCATTTAAAATCAAAGTTACTTCAAACTAAACTAAGGTAGATTACAACGATCGACCTATGTATCTTAGAAAATGACAGAAACTCAAAATCATCGGGCTATGCAACATTATTGCAAGCATAAAACATAATAAAGGATTCCGTGTGACAGCAGACAGTGTACATGTTGACAGCTGACACCGTGTAAACTATCAGGGCTTGACACGTCAGTGTGCCATCATATAGTATCACTCACTGGTCACCGACAGCCCCACGACCACTCTATTGCCTGCCGTATTACATCACACCGAGAAGTGGTGGTAGTGGTGGGTGGTGGTGGTGGTGGTGGAGGTGGTGGAGGTGGTGGAGGTGGTGGTGGTGGAGGAGGTGGTGGTGGTGGTGGTGGTGGTGGTGGTGGTGGTGGTGGTGGTGGTGGTGGTGGTGGTGGTGGTGGAGGTGGTGGGGTGGGTGGTGGTGGTTGGGGGGGGGGGCCCTTCACAATTATCAACGTTTTCACAAGTGTACAAAAGATTGGTTGGTTGGTTGTTGAATTTACGTCCTGGCAACATCTGAGGTCATATCAGGATGGGCACCGACTTGTGACAGTGCGCACTCATGGTGACTTTATAGTGCTGCCCCACTGGGAGACCAGGCCACCAGCACCATATACATAACCTGATATCCCACTCAGTCACATTATCCTGACACCAAGCCAACCAGTCCCTGCCCTATCCTAATAATGCCGAGCGCCTGGCTAGTAAGTGACAAGTATCAATTTTTAAGACATTGGTTTTACTAGACCAGGGTTCGAACCCATGTGTAAAAATATACGGATTTTCGGTTCAGAATTATATATTGGCAGAGAGCATTATTATTCTTGGGCGACGGAGTGGGGACAATGTTATATAAACTAGAAGTAATAATACCCCACTCCCATTATCACATGATATAAGCTATGTTCATATATGTTCATATATGATGCCTGAGATTAATGAAGAGATGTTCCTATATAAGAAGCAGTACATGATTGTTGAAATGTTTCTCTATGCAGCCATAAAGAGTGCAATTGGAGAAAAGACCATCTTAACAGAGATCTATTATAACTGTCTACAGCTACCTGTCCCTACATGACCACTGGGTGGGCCCACCAGCCTAATCTGCATATACACACAGGACACCACCTGCAACTGGGTTGAGTGACAGCCACCCCCACTGGGGGGTGCCACCCACCCAGACTGTGGGGGTGCCTGATTGGCTGGCTGTGGGAATGCCCAGTCACTTACACTACCTTGGCCCTCTGACCACACTAGCCTCACTTTGAGATTTAATTAATTATTCTAGACCCTGCTTCAGGCACACTGGACAGGGATCACTCTACTCCTGGCTCTTGAGTGAGACACACCTACTCTAGAGCAGGACCCCAGACACTCTGTCTGATGCTACCAAAATTCATATATCCAAATTGAGCTGAGTGCAACAACCAAGGGACTCCGGTTCCATGGGCTGTAGGCACGGATTCATAGACAGGCTAAAGAGGTAATGAGATTCTGTGTGGACAGAAGGTAAGGAGTGGAGGTGATAGGTCACTAGTAGGTGTACAGGAGTTGATGCCATTAAAGCACAACCTCTTCACTGTTAACCTGTGTGACTTGTCTTACCTTTCTTCCTTATGAGTTTGTTGATGGGTATGATTAAGGGTTGATTAAGGGAGGCATCACAGGTGATATGAAGGGGAGAGTTTTATGGTATTATCTGGAGCTATGAGCGGCTGAGTAACCCAGAAATACTATACATGGTTTCGAATCCCACGATCTACCAACACGGGAGACGGACGCTCAACTTATTCGGCCATCCCGCCTGGTGTAGAGTACAAAAGATACATTTCTTCATCACCGCCTCCCATCCCCATATACTACCGTGGTATGACCATATTCCCCGTTCATCAGGGTTGGCTAAAACCCACAGTAAAAGAAGGCGGACAAAGGAAGAGGTGGGAAGACAACATCAGGGAATGGACAGGCATGGAGTTTGGCAAGTCCCAGAGGACCGTGGAGAACGGGGGAAACGGGAGAAAACTGGTTCAGGGATTGATGACGGTGAATGCCAAAATTGTTGACAGCTTCTATAGACTCATGGACACTCCAGATCTGGCTTTATGGAAGGGAAGAGCCATTAATTTGACCAACATATTTATTTATAACTTTGAGAAAGCATATGGTGGATCTTAACTTATCTCATCAAATTCCTAATTCTATGTCTGAAGAGATTTTTCAATTACCAGATCGGCAAAGTATAAAAAAGTATAAAAAGTGTTTACACTTGAAAAAAGTATAATACTTTTTTTTTAAAGTATCAAGTGGCAGCACGGCACTCGTTACACCCCTCACGTTACCATGCCACCCCCATCACACCCCTCACGTCACCATGTCCCACCACACCCCTCACGTCACCATGCCCCCCTCCCCCACAACCCTCATGTCACCAAGCCCGTCACACCCCTCACGTCACCATGCTGCACTCCTGTCACACCCCTCACGTCACCATGCCGCACTCGTCACACCCCTCACGTCACTATGTCACCCCCACCACACCCCTCACGTCACCATACCACCGCAGCCATACACCTCACATCACCATGGCGCCCCAGCACATCCATCACCACGCCGCCCCTCTCCCCCAGCCCATCAGCCCCTGACGTTACACCCCCTCTCCCCCCCACACACACCCTCCATCCCTCAGGCTCCGGCGCTGACGTCAACCCCCCCCCCCCCCTCCCCACCACCCACACACACACGTAGCCTCACCATGCCTCCCCGTGCACAATACCGTGAGCCCGAGCTCGCCCCACTCCAAGTGTGCATTTCCGGGCCCGTCTCACCTACATGCATCTCTGGGCCCGTCTTACCAATACACCACATCTCTGGGCCCGTCTTACCAATACACCACATCTCTGGGCCCGTCTTACCAATACACCACACCCCTGGGCCCGTCTCACCGACACGCATCTCCGGGCCCGTCTTACCAATATGTGACATCTCTGGGCCCGTCTTACCAATACGCCACATCTCTGGGCTCGCTTCACTTACACGCATCTCTGGGATTGTCTCACCAATACACCCCACCTAGAGGCCCGTTTCACCAACATGCATCTCTGGGCCCGTCTCACCAATACGTCACATCTCCTGGCCCATCTCACCTACACGCATCTCAGGGCCTGTCTAACCAAAACGTCACATCTCTGGGCCGTCTCACCTACACGCATCTCAGGGCCCGTCTCACCTACATGTATCTCTGGGCTTGTCTCACCTACATGCATCTCACGGCCTGTCTACCCAATATGTCACATCTCTGGGACCGTCTTACCTACACACATCTCAGGGCCCATCTCACCTACATGTATCTCTGGGCTTGTCTCACCTACATGCATCTCACTGCCTGTCTCACCTACATGTACCTCTGGGCCGTCTCACCTACACTCATCTCAGGGCTCGTCTCACCTACACTCATCTCAGGGCTCGTCTCACCTACACTCATCTCAGGGCCCGTCTCACCTACATGTATCTCTGGGCGCGTCTCACCTACATGTATCTCTGGGCCTGTCTCACCTACATGTATCTCAGGGCCCGTCTCACCTACATGTATCTCTGGGCCTGTCTCACCTACATGTATCTCTGGGCCTGTCTCACCTACATGTATCTCAGGGCCCGTCTCACCTACATCTATCTCTGGGCCTGTCTCACCTACATGTATCTCTGGGCCTGTATCACCTACATGTATCTCAGTGCCTGTCTCACCTACATCTATCTCTGGGCCTGTCTCACCTACATGTATCTCTGGGCCTGTCTCACCTACACTCATCTCACGGCCCGTCTCACCTACATGTATCTCCTGGCCTGTCTCACCTACATGTATCTCTGAGCCTGTCTCACCTACACTCATCTCAGGGCCCGTCTCACCTACATGTATCTCTGGGCCTGTCTCACCTACATGTATCTCTGGGCCCGTCTCACCTACATGTATCTCAGTGCCTGTCTCACCTACATGCAGCTCAGGGCCCGTCTCACCTACATGTATCTCTGGGCCTGTCTCACCTACACTCATCTCAGGGCCCGTCTCACCTAGATGTATCTCTGGGCATGTCTCACCTACATTTATCTCAGTGCCTGTCTCACCTACATGTATCTCTGGGCCCGTCTCACCTACATGTATCTCTGTTCCCGTGTCACCTACATGTATCTCTGGGCCTGTCTCACCTACATGTATCTCAGTGCCTGTCTCACCTACATGTGTCTCTGGGCCCGTCTCACCTACATGTATCTCTGGGCCCGTCTCACCTACATGTATCTCAGTGCCTGTCTCAGCTACATGTACCTCTTGGCCGTCTCACCTTCACGCATCTCAGGGCCCGTCTCACCTACATGTATCTCTGGGCTCGTCTCACCTACACGCATCTCAGGGCCTGTCTAACCAATATGTCACATATCTGGGCCCGTCTTACCTACACACATCTCTAGGCCCATTTCACCTACATTTATCTCTAGGCTCGTCTCACCTACACACATCTCAGGGCCCGCCTCACCATCACGCCATATCTCTGGGCCCGTCTCACCTACATGTATCTCTGGGCCCCGTTTCACCTACACGCATATCAGGGCCTGTCTCACCAATACGCCATACCTACAGGCCCATCTTACCTACACACATCTCGAGGCCCGTCTCACCTACATGTATCTCTGATCCCGTCTCACCTACACGCCATATCTGTGGCCCGTCTATTCTCCTACAAGTGTGTCGCCATGCATAACCACAAGGTCAGTCAGGATCTGTGCCCTTACATTCAACTTTCATAGTCCGATGGTTTTGAATTTCTATCATTTTCTGATTTAGGTTTATCGCTATAATCTACCTTACTTTAGTCTAAAGTACCTTTGCTTTGAAATGACTAACGTAGGAGGTAATTGAAGTGTAAACATTCCAAATTAATTTGAGCATGCTTGTCAAAACTTGGATCCCATAGGCTGCGTGGTGACAGGTTCTATTAAATTATATAGTATTTCCCTTCGATACAGTAACAAATGCTTAATAAGTCCATCAGTATCTAAGTTGGCTATATAGGATCAAATCTAGGTCAATGTTAATATTCCCTTCTATACAGTAACACATACTTAATAAGTCCATCAGTATCTAAGTTGGCTATGTAGGATCAAATCTAGGTCAATGTTAATATTCCCTTCTATACAGTAACAAATGCTTAATAAGTCCATCAGTATCTAAGTTGGCTATGTAGGATCAAATCTAGGTCAATGTTAGTATTCTTTTTGTGTCACATGTTAATAAGTCCATCAGTATCTAAGTTGGCTATGTAGGATCAAATCTAGGTCAATGTTAGTATTCCCTTCTATACAGTAACAATGCTTATAAGTCCATCAGTATCTAAGTTGGCTATGTAGGATCAAATTTGGTAATGTTAGTATTCCCTTCTATACAGTAACACATGCTTAATAAGTCCAGCAGTATCTAAGTTGGCTATGTAGGATCAAATCTAGGTCAATGTTAGTATTCCCTTCTATACAGTAGCACATGCTTAATAAGTCCATCAGTATCTAAGTTGGCTATGTAGGATCAAATCTAGGTCAATGTTAGTATTCCCTTCTATACAGTAGCACATGCTTAATAAGTCCACCAGTATCTAAGTTGGCTATGTAGGATCAAATCTAGGTCAATGTTAGTATTCCCTTCTATACAGTAACACATGCTTAATAAGCCCATCAGTATCTAAGTTGGCTACGTAGGATCAAATCTAGGTCAATGTTAGTATTCCCTTCTATACAGTAACACATGCTTAATAAGCCCATCAGTATCTAAGTTGGCTATGTAGGATCAAATCTAGGTCAATGTTAGTATTCCCTTCTATACAGTAACACATGCTTAATAAGTCCATCAGTATCTAAGTTGGCTATGTAGGATCAAATCTAGGTCAATGTTAGTATTCCCTTCTATACAGTAACAAATGCTTAATAAGTCCATCAGTATCTAAGTTGGCTACGTAGGATCAAATCTAGGTCAATGTCTTAGTTTTGAAAATTTGATGTTTTCCTAAGATTTCCCCCGTTTAAGGCCAATTCAACGCCACCCATAACCAGGCTTGTCGACAAATATTTAGCTCAGTTGGGTTGAAGCTGCTTTGTTTGCGAAGGCTGCGGTGTGTGGTGTGTGGTGTGTGGTGTGTGGTGGTGGGTGTTGCTGGGTAATTGAACCAGTTCTGGCGACTCTTGATATATGATAGGGAGGGAGAGAATAATGGACGACTTCTGCCTCCCCACCCTCCCTCCCACACACACACACTCACTCACCATTGGCAGAGTGAGACTGTACCCAGAGCCAAAACTACATGACTGACAGTGACTATGAGAGGACGTGGTCTCACAATGACTGAAAGGATGTGGTCTGACAGTGACTATGACAGGACTTAGTTTGACAGCGACTATGACAGGACATGGTCTGATAGTGACTAACAGGATGTGGTCTGACAGTGGCTATTAGAGAATGTGGGTTGACAGTGACTATGACAGCAGTGGTCTGACAGTGACTGACATGAGGTGGTCTGACATTGACTATGACAGCACATGGTCTGACAGTGACTGACAGGATGTGGTCTGGCATTGGATATGACAGGACGTGGTCTGACAGTTGTTATGACAGGACATTGCCTGACAGTTACTATGACAGGACGTGGCCTGACAGTGACTATGACAGGACATGGTCTGACAGGGCTATGACAGGATGTGGTCTGGCAGTTGTTATGACAGGACTTGGCCTGACAGTGACTATGACATCCCATGGTCTGACAGTGGCAATGACAGCACATGGTCTGACAGTGACTGACAGAACGTGGTCTGACAGTGACTGACAAGACATGGTGTGACAGTGGCTATGACAGGACGTGGTCTGACAGTGGCTATGGCAGGACGTGGTCTGACAGTGACTATGACATCACGTGGTCTGACAGTGGCAATGACAGGACGCGATCTGACAGTGGCTATGGCAGGACATGGTCTGACAGTGACGGACAGGAGGTGGTCTGACAGTGACTACGACGTCACATGGTCTGACAGTGACTGACAGGACATGGTCTGACAGTGACTATGACATCACATGGTCTGACAGTGGCTATGACAGGACGTGGTCTGACAGTGACTGACAGGAGGTGGTCTGACAGTGGCTATGACAGGACGTGGTCTGACAGTGACTGACAGTGGCTATGACAGGATGTGGTCTGACAGTGGCTATGTCAGGATGTGGTCTGACAATGGCTATGACAGGATGTGGTCTGACAGTGACTGACAGTGGCTATGACAGGATATGGTCTGACAGTGGCTATGTCAGGATGTGGTCTGACAATTGCTATGAAAGGATGTGGTCTGACAGTGGCTATGACAGGACATGGTCTGACAGTGGCTATAACAGGATGTAGTCTGACAATGGCTATGACAGGATGTGGTCTGACAGTGACTGACAGGACGTGGTCTGACAGTGGCTATGACAGGACATGGCCTGACAGTGGCTATGGCAGGAGGTGGTCTGACAGTGGCTATAACAGGATGTAGTCTGACAATGGCTATGACAGGATGTGGTCTGACAGTGACTGACATGACGTGGTCTGACATTGGCTATGACAGTGGCTATGGCAGGAGGTGGTCTGACAGTGACTATGACAGCACGTGGTCTGACAGTGGCTATGACAGGACATGGTCTGACAGTGGCTATGGCAGGAGGTGGTCTGACAGTGACTATGACAGCACGTGGTCTGACAGTGGCTATGACAGGAGGTGGTCTGACAGTGGCTATGACAGCACATGGTCTGATGGTAACTGACAGGATGTGGTCTGACAGTGGCTATGACAGGAGGTGGTCTGACAGTGACTATGACAGCACATGGTCTGACAGTAACTGACAGGATGTGGTCTGACAGTGGCTGTGGTACAACCCTAACGCAAATAATCACAGGCCATGGCATTGATAATTAAAACCACAATCCAGACCAATCACAGACCATAATACAGACAACCACACAGCTTAACTAAATCACGGGTTTTAAGTTTAATACAGACAACCACATGAATTAACCTAATCGCAGGCTTAAACCCAATCACAAGCCCTAACCCAAACAAGTCACATGCCTTAATACAGACAAGCCACCGTTCCTAACTCAGTAACGGCTTAGGTTATAACCCACACAAGCCCTAGGTTATAACCCACACAATACCTAGGTTGTAACCCACACCCGGCCTAGGTTGTAACACACACAAGGTCTAAGTTGTAACCAACACAAGGCCTAGGTTGTAACCCACACAATACCTAGGTTGTAACCCACATGAGGCCTAGGTTGTACCCCACACATGGGATAGGTTATAACCCACATTAGGTCTAAGTTGTAACCCACACAATGCCTAGGTTATAACCCACACAAGGCCTAGGTTATAACCCACACAAGCCCTAGGTTATAACCCACACAATACCTAGGTTGTAACCCACACCCGGCCTAGGTTGTAACACACACAAGGTCTAAGTTGTAACCAACACAAGGCCTAGGTTGTAACCCACACAATGCCTAGGTTGTAACCCACATGAGGCCTAGGTTGTACCCCACACAAGGCATAGGTTTTAACCCACATTAGGTCTAAGTTGTAACCCACACAATGCCTAGGTTGTAACACACATAGTTCCTAGGTTATAACCCACACAAGGCCTAGGTTGTAACCCACACAAGGCCTAGGTTGTAGACCACACAAGGCATAGGTTGGAACCCACACAAGGCATAGGTTTTAACCCACACAAGCCAGGATAAGTTCAGGCTTTAAAACCCCCCACTTTTTTTATTTGTTGCTGTTCCTCTGTTATCTCCAGTCAACCATATACAATGACAGAGACAGTCCAGGTAAAAATGTAAAATTTAATACCTAAATGCACTGGGATTGGTCCCACTGCTTCACTGGTCACAGCCGGTCCAGTGTATTATTAACAACCCCACCCCAACAACATAATTCATAAACTCACATAACTAACTACACTAGAGTTACACCAGAATATTCCTAACAAACCAACATTTATATACCGCTTGCCTAACTGCAACTGAATATTAAAACTTACTACAACTTTACCAACTGAATACAGAAGATAACTTCTGCTTACATTCTAAATACTATGTAAATACTCACATTGATCTGACTAATATTGATCTAATTATATGACACTACTGTTACCATATTGCTATGGAACTTTTGGGTTACAGAATTTCGCTGTGTTACATGGTGCAAATTGTGTATTCAACAGGTATTGTATATCTTATTCTATATACCTTTTGTGTAAATAACCCTGAATTGAAAAATGGCTGGCAGACCAGTGCTTCGGCACTGACAAAAGACTTATTCAGCAGAATAAACATATTTACCAAAAAAGAAAAGAAAAAAAAGACAAGTAAACAGTCCCTAACCCAGACAAGTCACTCCCCCATAGCCTGGATGAGGCAAAGATCGCCCTTAATCTGGACAAGACAAGGCCGATAACCCAGAAAACCATAAACCCAGATTAGCTCAAGCCTTAAGACAAGGCACAAGCCCTAAACCCAGATTAGCTCAAGCCTTAAGACAAACCCACATAAGCTTAAGCCTTAAGACAAGGCATAAACCATACCATAAACAAGTTGCAAGTCCAACCTGTGACTTGTCTGCGGTAAGGACGAGTTATAAAATAGGAGCATGTCACACCAGTTCTTCACAAATGATATTGGTTGACAGTAAAACAGCGCAAAGAAATTGTACAACAGTAAGGACCCAGAATATCCATGCAATCTTTTGTCCTCCAGACAGCCCTTACAAACTAACCGCTCACCTAGATAGAGATTATTTCACGTCCTTGTGTCTCACTACATATGGTGACTGTGCCACCTGTGGAGCATCATCCACTTTATGGAATAGGTTACCAGAGGAGGTAAGAAAAGCATCATCTCATGGAATATGTTCAACCATTCTCAAGACTCACCTGTTTCAGGCTGCTTTTTCTGGTAAATGGAATTTCTGTATCCTTCGGCTTTTTTAAAAGCCAGTTTGTAAATATGCTATATTGCAGTGCCTTAGAATGGCTCTTGCTAGTGAAGGTGCTTTATTAAATGTACACATCGACCACTTGGGACCAACTAACCCACCTACTTTCGACCAAATAAATGGTCGCCGACCTCTGGGCGACCATTTTGGTCAGAAAGAGGATTTTTTTTGCGGTAGCTGCAAAATAAAATAGTCGCAAGGAGGTCAGTAACCACTGAGGACAACATTGAGACCATCCCTTTTTTTGTGGTTGCAAAGTAGTCACAAGCAGTCACAAGCAGTAATGTGAACGGGGTAAAAGTAGGTCAATATATCTTCATTGCTGTCACGAAGCAAATATTAGCAAAAGTGTACTTACTTTTCCTCCGAGATGTCCATGGTTTCCATCTCGGAAGTCACGTCTGCTATCTCATCTTTGAGTTGCTGCAAAGAGAAGACAAGTAAAGCATCATTTAAGTGCAGTGGCAGAAATAAGCAACATTTTTCACTTGTCCATAGGACAAGTCTGGTTTGATTTTTACTGAATTTTCACTTTTCCACAACACTTATCTGAATTATGGAATTATTCTGTAATTTATATTTGAATATGGTTTACTGCATAATGGCACATAGATACATGTTCTCTGAATATAGTCAGAGACTGTGAATATATATACAATATTGGTCCAGGGATTTATGCGGAGCCTAGCTTTAACCCATGCATAGTACGGTTTGAGCTATTGTCGTTTGGGGGGGGTGGGGTGATGAAAATGGGAAATATTGCGACTAGAGCAGGACTCAAACCCACCTCTCTTTGCATTCTGGGCCAGTGTGCTAACCATTACACCACCTAGGCTCCTTGATGTCAGCATACTACCCACGCCTACCTGTCTATGTGGCTCCTTGCCTGAGAGGTCAGTGCAAGCCACTAGACTCGCCCTCCTGGAATGCTTACAATTACATACATACAGCGTGCGCGCACGCGCGTGCTGTATGTATGTAATTGAGTAAAAACGCTCTAAATCGACCGACTATGGGACCGACTTTAAGTGGTCCATTTAGGGAGGTGGTTGGATTAGGGAGTTAGAATATCCTTACAATGGTATTGTTGGGAGCCAAATAAAGCGATCCATATGGGGGAGGGGTCGATCTGTGGTCGGTTATGGATGTTTTACTGTACATACACAGGGTAGGTTCAACAACTATACAGTGCATACTGGTACAGGATCATGGTCACGGCTACCAGTGTCGTGGGGGGTGATGGAAATGAGAAATATTGCGCCTTGAGCAGGACTCAAACCCACATCTCTTTGCATTCTGGGCCAGTGTGCTAACCATTCCACCACCTAGGCTCCCTGATGTCACCACACTACCCATGCCTATCTGTCTATGCGGCTCCTTGCCTGAGGTCAGTGCAGACGACTACCCTAGTATATGTTAAAATAAATATTCTGGCTACATATCTTGTATTTC
The DNA here is from genome assembly GCA_030323885.1 of Branchipolynoe longqiensis. NCBI lineage: Eukaryota > Metazoa > Annelida > Polychaeta > Phyllodocida > Polynoidae > Branchipolynoe > Branchipolynoe longqiensis. Next base: position 65,212,835 of record CM059192.1, on the reverse strand, counting down.
ACTTGGTACAGTCAGTACGGACCGGTGCAGACATCAAGATCCACTCATCAGACCACCGCGCTACCCTGGCGGCCACCGGAAGTCGGCCGACCCCGGCGCACCCCCTGGTGGCGAGGCGGTGATTATGATGTGCACGCAGGATCAACTCGCGGTATGTGGCTGACGAGGGTTGAGGGCTGAGTGATGGACCAGACTTCTCGGAGCCTCCACTCCCTGCCCGCCTATATACACATGTACACACACACACATGTATAGACACACACACAGCCTCCACTCCCTGCCCGCTTATATACACATGTAAACACATGTACATACACACATGTACACGCACACACACAGCCTCCACTCCCTGCCCGCCTATATACACATGTATACACATGTACACACACACTGTACACACACAGCCTCCACTCCCTGCCCGCCTATATACACATGTACACACACACACACATAGCCTCCACTCCCTGCCCGCCTATATAAACATGTACACACACAGCCTCCACTCCCTGCCCACCTATATACACATCTACACACACACAGCCTCCACTCCCGCCTATATAAACATGTACACACACAGCCTCCACACCCTGCCCGCATATATACACATGAACATACACACATCCTCCACTCCCTGCCCGCCTATATACACATGCACACACACACCACACACAGCCTCCACTCCCTGCCCGCCTACACACACACACCCCCCCCCCCCCCCCACACACACACAGCCTCCACTCCCTGCCCGTCAATATACACACACACACACACATACACACACACACACACTCAACTCCCTGCCCGTCAATATACACATACACACACACATAGATATACGGGTCAGGCATATTGCGATATATATATATATACAGTACACACGCACCCACCCACCCACACACCCACCCAGTAGGCTTGACTTAATAATAGCCTAATTATTTTGATCACCAAAAAAGCATAATTTTTCTATCCCGCATAGCTGTATTATTATTATTATTATTATTATTATTATTATTAATATTATTACTATTGTAGTAGTCTGTACATGAGCTCCACTACCACGCGGTGGCGGCAGACACTACGCCGCACACCTACGCAGTTACATTGAACTGCGCTAGGTGGTGGCACGCTAGCCACCGGGCAGGGCCCCAACTCGGCTGCCCTATACTGTGTGTGGCTAGCACACCCCCAACCACCTATAGAGGCGATGTGGGGCCTTGCGAGTTAGGGGGCGGGTCACTTGACTGGTGATGCCACGTAGAGCGGATAGGTTTAGCAATAAACCAGTTGAAGCGTACTGTCTCTGGATCTTGGTGTTCTTCCGTGTGTGCATGACAGGGAGTTAAAGACCGTGGAACGGCTGGCATCGGGCCTACCACATTATTATCAAGGGATCAAAGTGGTGTTCAGCAAAAAATAGTGGCAATCAGGCTGATACTTTGGTGCCACCAACCAAGCCATAATTATTATGGCAATGGAGAATTTCCGCGAAAACGCAGATTCACCCCCCCCCCTCCACAATAGGATTAGCCTTGTCAGGGAATCGCGGGGGAAATGCAGGAAGTCAGGTTTCAACTCTGCTTTTCATGCCCAACTTTCTTACTTGGTTTTTATGTTCTGCTAACATCTAAGGTCATATAAGAATGGGATTCGAATTAACCAATTGCTGTCATATATGGTTTGTTGGGGTTTTACGTCCTAGCAACATCTATGGTCATATCAGGACGGGGCTGCCATATATACCAGTGCCTTGGTACTGAAAATATGTGATAACTTTAATCAATGAATAAAAATTACATAAAAAAAAACCAAATGACAGCCTGGTGGATCTAGCCTTATTTACAGAACGACTTACTGCCACTGAATTAAAACCACTCCCGGTTTGCTTGTTTTGCGTCCCAGCAACATCGGAGGTCATATCAGTACCAATATGTCACATCTCTGGGCCCGTCTTACCTACACACATCTCGAGGCCCATTTCACCTACATGTATCTCTAGGCTCGTCTCACCTACACACATCTCATTTGATTGCTGGTTCATGTCTGGTGTTCAACCATCATGGCTGCCTCCACCTTACCACGTTGTGTTTTGTTTGAAAATCATGGCTGTCTGCCTCCACCTCACCACATCGCGTGTTTGTGTGAATCGTTCGATCATGGCTGTCTCCTCATCACATTATGTGTTTGTGTTAATCGTTCCACCATGATGACTGTCACCACCTCACTACATAGTGTAGATCATTCCACCATGACGACTGTCTCCACCTCACTACATAGTGTGGATCATTCCACCATGACGACTGTCTCCACCTCACTACATAGTGTGGATCATTACACCATAACGACTGTCTCCACCTCACTACATAGTGTGTTTGTGTGAATCTTTCCACCATGACGACTGTCTCCACCTCAGTACATTGTGTGTTTGTGTGAATCGTTCCACCATGACGACTGTCTCCACCTCACTACATTGTGTGTTTGTGTGAATCGTTCCACCATGATGACTGTCTCCACCTCACTACATTGTGTGTTTGTGTGAATTGTTCCACCATGATGACTGTCTCCACCTCACTACATTGTGTGTTTGTGTGAATCGTTCGATTATCACATCTGACTCCATCTTACCACATTGTGTGTGTGAATTGTTCCAACATCATGGTTGTCTGTCTCCACCTCAACAACCCCGGTCGAGTCAAACCAATGACTTAAAAATTGATACTTGTCGCTTCCTAGCCAGACGCTCGGCATTATTAGGATAGGGCAAGGACCGGTTGGCTCAATGTCAGGATAATGTGACTGAGTGGGATATCAGGCCATGGTGCTGGCGACCTGGTCATTCAGTGGAGCAGCACTATAAAGTCACCATGAGTGTGCACTGTCACAAGTCGGTACCCATCCTGATATGACCTTAGATGTTGCTATGACGTAAAACAACAACAAACAAACAAACCACCTCACCACAGGGCATGTTTGTGTGAATTGTTCCACCATCATGGTTGTCTCCACGTCATCACATTGCGTGCTTATGTGAATCATTCGATCATCACAGCTGTCTCCACCACACCACATTGCATGTTTGTGTGAACCGCTCAAACATCATGGCTATGCGTATTTGTGTGAACCATTCAAACATCATGGCTATCTCCACCTCACCACATTGCGTGTTTGCATGAATCGTTCCATCATCACGTCTGTCTCCACCGCACCACATTGCGTGTTTGTGTGATTTGCTCAACCATCATAGCTCTCTCCACCTCATCCTACCCCTACCACACTGTTGTGCTCGCATGATATGTTCGACTGCCACCTAGTTGACCCGCATATTGGCCAAAAAATCTGCAGACGGTGCATGATGTGGCTGCGTGGCATTATGTAAAGGTCAGGGGTGACCCATGTGTGCACCGGGTTCATTACAGCAGCTAACCTACAAACCTGGCTCAGTCTGTCTGGTAAGTAGACTCTGATCACACGAAGTGGGCTGCTGCTCTGCACCACTTGGAGCAGCTCCAGGAAGTAGGTCAGTCAGGTCACAAGGGGGCAGGTGGGGGTACCAGCAACCAGCATAAGGTCAAGTTGCATTGTTTATACAGAAAACAGTTTCTGTTATTTAAGGCATTTTAAATGTAAAGAATGAAGTTATTTGCTAAATGGTTAATTGCATATGTGCCTTAAATACAACCTGACGAGACCGGGTGCCGTGGCCGAATCGGTAGAGCGTGGGCCTCGCGTGTGGGAGATCGGGACTTTGGTTTCCGGTCAAGTCAAATGATTTATAAAATTGATACTTGTCGCCTCCTAGCCAGGCGTTCAGTATTAATAGGATAGGGCAAGGAAGGGTTAGCTCAGTGTCAGGATAATGTGACGGAGTGGGATATTGTGTCATGGTGCAGGCAGCATTATAAAGTCACCATGAGTGTGCACTTTCACAAGTTGGTACCCACCCTGATATGACCGTAGATATTGCCAGGACATAAAACTCCAACAACCAACCAACCTGACGAAATGTAATGTCAACACTGAAACCTGGAAAATAGTGGCCAAGTACAGAAGGTCATGGCGTGCTTCTATTCGCAAAGGCACAACACAGTTTGAAAATTATTGTATATCCCAAGATAAATAAAAGCATCAGCAGAGAAAAGATTGTCTCCTTCAGCTATCAAACTGTCTGACTGCAGCTACACACACTTGCACATTCTGAGCACAAATTGGACTCATCGATCATCAACGAGGTCACAACAAATGACAAGTTGCTGTCATCATCTGTCATCGACTACCATTGCTGAAGCTTATCGTGTCAACAGTTTTAAATGCTTGCCAAATTAAGTTTGCACGTTTTCACTTCAAATATCTCCAAAGTTGGCCACTATGTACTCACCCCCACTGTGTACTCAGTCCCCTCCCACTCACCCATCACTGTGTACTCACTATTCAACTGTATACTCAGTCCCCTCCCACTCACCACCACTGTGTACTCACCATCCCACTGTGTACTCAGTCCCCTCCCACTCACCTATCACAGTGTACTCACCACCCCACTGTGTACTCACCACCCACTGTATACTCACCATCCTGCTGTGTACTCAGTCCCCTCTCACTCACGTGTGTACTCACCACCCCCATTGTGTACTCACCACATCACTACGTACTCATCACCCAATGTATACTCACCACCCCACTGTGTACTCACCACCCCACTGTGTACTCAGTCCCCTCCCACTCACCCTCCACTGTGTACTCACCAACCCAGTGTGTACTCACCACCCCACTATGTACTCACCACACCACTATGTACTCACCACACCACTATGTACTCACCACCCCTCTGTGTACTCAACTCCTTACTTAACCTCTACTGTGTATTCACCACACCACTATGTACTCACCACCCCTCCGTGTACTCAACTCCTTACTTAACCTCTACTGTGTACTCACCACACCACTATGTACTCACCACCCCACTGTGTACTCACCACCCCTCCATATACTCAACTCCTTACTTAACCTCTACTGTGTACTCACCACCCACTGTGTACTCACCACCCCACTGTGTACTCACCACCCCTCCGTATACTCAACTCCTTACTTAACCTCTACTGTGTACTCACCACCCACTGTGTACTCACCACACCACTATGTACTCACCACCCCACTGTGTACTCACCACCCCTCCATGTACTCACCAACCCTGTGTACTCAGCCCCTTCTTACTTAACCTCTACTGTGTACTCAGCTTGTCACACTTACCGCCATATTTTCCTTTCGCTTCTCGTTTCTAAGGCAACATAATTCGAACCCTGCAGAAGTATACCAGACGCGCATGCGCCAAGATGGTGGCCCTAAACGAGGCCCCCCCCCTCTCCGCCCCAGTTTCTCAGAGTCATGTAAAGCAGTCAGTCTAACATTCTGCTCCTGGAACATTGGCAAACAAGTAGCAGTCTAAAGGTGTAAACAACAGGGATGAAAATGGTCTCCAATAAAAATCACGCAAATCAAGCCAAGATAATTACACAGATAGCGACTTTCCGCGGAAACACAGATCCCCCCCCCCCTCCCCCCACCCCCCAGGATTAGCACTTTCAGGGAATCGTGGAAAAATGCTAGAACTTGTAGAAGTCAGGTTTCAACTATCCTTGTTGTGCCTATATTATGGGCTTCATGTTCTAGCAAAATCTAAGGTCATTTAAGAACGAGATTAGAACTACCCAATTGATATCATATACATCTGGGTTTATTGGCATTTTAGATTGGCTTCGAGTGGACATTCATAATGGCCGGTGCACACCTACCGTATACGACTTAAAACTGCCCGTTTGTGCGCGCACACCTCCCGTTTCGCGCACAAAAACGCTAGGTGTGCGCCCCCCGCGCACACCTACCGATTGCGATTCGTGACTTTTCAGGGCTAAAACTGCTTCCTTACGCATACGATTCGCGATTCGAAAAACGAATCGGCCCGTTTTCAGTTTTAAGCGGGTCGGGTAGTTTTATGCGCGAATCGTATACGGTAGGTGTGCACCGGCCATTAGTTAGAAATCTTCGTCCTTCTGCTCCACCTATGTGTGCCAAAGTGCCCATGTGTGCATGTGTCATAGAATCCATGTGTCATAATGCCCATGTGTTCATGTGTCATAGAATCCATGTGTCATAGTGCCCATGTGTGCATGTGTCATAGTGCCCATGTGTGCATGTGTCATAGAATCCATGTGTCATAGTGCCCATGTGTGCATGTGTCATAGTGCCCATGTGTGCATGTGTCATAGAATCCATGTGTCATAGTGCCCATGTGTGCATGTGTCATAGAATCCATGTGTCATAGTGCCCATGTGTGCATGTGTCATAGTGCCCATGTGTGCATGTGTCATAGAATCCATGTCTCAAAGTGCCCATGTGTGCATGTGTCATAGAATCCACGTGTCATAGTGCCCATGTGCTAACTCTACATGCCCCATAGTGCCCATGTGCTAACTCTACATGCCCCATAGTGCCCATGTGCTAACTCTACATGCCCCATAGTGCCCATGTGCTAACTCTACATGCCCCGTAGTGCCCATGTGCTAACTTTACATGCCCCATAGTGCCCATGTGCTAACTGTACATGTTCCATAGTGCCCATGTGCTAACTGTACATGTTCCATAGTGCCCATGTGCTAACTGTACATGTTCCATAGTGCCCATGTGCAAACTGTACATGTTCCATAGTGCCCATGTGCTAACTGTACATGTTCCATAGTGCCCATGTGCTAACTGTACATGTTCCATAGTGCCCATGTGCTAACTGTACATGTTCCATAGTGCCCATGTGCTAACTCTACATGTCCCATAGCGCCCATGTGCTAACTGTACATGTTCCATAGTGCCCATGTGCTAACTGTACATGTTACATAGTGCCCATGTGCTAACTGTACATGTTCCATAGTGCCCATGTGCTAACTCTACATGTCCCATAGCGCCCATGTTCTAACTCTACATGTTCCATAGTGCCCATGTGCTAACTCTACATGCCCCATAGCGCCCATGTGCAAACTCTAATTGCCCCATAGTGCCCATGTCCTAACTCTACATGCCCCACAGTGCCCATGTTTTAACTGTACATGCTCCATAGTGCCCATGTGCTAACTCTACATGCCTCACAGTATCATAGGTACAGGCCGGCACCCGTCTCTGCTCGCCCTGCCAGTAGGAGGATCCGATGCCATCTCACCCTGTACCCTGCTTGCTGCCAGCTGACCCAGTTTGCGGGTCGCCATGCTGCCAGCTGACCCAGTTTGCGGGTCGCCGTGCTGCCAGCTGACCCAGTTTGCGGGTCGCCGTGCTGTCAGCTGACCCAGTTTGCGGGTCGCCATGCTGCCAGCTGACCCAGTTTGCGGGTCGCCGTGCTGCCAGCTGACCCAGTTTGCGGGTCGCCGTGCTGCCAGGTGATTCTCCATCTGTCAGGGTCCGACGGTCAGATCCACCAGCCTCCGTGTCCGCATGTGGGGTGTGGGGGGGGGGGGGGTTAATGACCACAATAGTGCAATTCACAAATAGCACCCCTCAGCCCAATCCGCACGGTGACAGACCGCGCATGCTCACTGTCTAAATATAGCCATGACCGCCATAGGCTCGCCGGCCACCCAGAAGCAAGGGCTGTTGTCAGTGGGGCGTTGATGGTGGTGGTGGTGGTGGTGATGGTGGGTGGGGGTGTAGGGGGGGTCCAGCTGGTTTGGATGGGGTGTGCGTGTCCAGGTCCCATGGGTTTACAAGTGTTGATGTGTGTGTGACTGGACTGACCAAACAAAGCCTCTGGCAGTCCTAAACGCCACTTTGAAGCCGTCGAGCCTCAGGGTTCACAACTGCATGACCCTGCCAGCGAGTACTAACAATAAATAGTTGATTCACAACAGAATGGCCCTGGCTCAGTGAGTACCGATAGTGGCTGATTCACAACCACATGGCCTGACCCAGTGAGTACCGATAGTGGCTGATTCACAACCACATGGCCTGACCCAGTGAGTACTGATAGTGGCTGATTCACAACAGAATGGCCTGGCTCAGTGAGTACCGATAGTGGCTGATTCACAACCACATGGCCTGACCCAGTGAGTACCGATAGTGGCTGATTCACAACCACATGGCCTGACCCAGTGAGTACTGATAGTGGCTGATTCACAACCACATGGCCTGACCCAGTGAGTACCGATAGTGGCTGATTCACAACCACATGGCCTGACCCAGTGAGTACCGATAGTGG